>OX463856.1:31648303-31903658 GCA_949825065.1 Odontocerum albicorne
TTATAAATAACAGAATAGTTGGATCAACTGGATGATATTCTGAAGGAAGGAAACGTAGCAAGTTAGAGAGATCGTAAAAGTTGTGTGAGAAGGGAAATGGATGTAGAAGAGGCTAAGGATATTTGTGACGAGATATGAAAGGATGGTAATATGTCCTTTCTGCCTACCTCGATAGGGAAATGGCGCGATGGTATGTATGTATGCATAAATAACAGTAAAAAAAAATATTTATAGGGTTATACTAAATTTATTAATTTTTCCTTAAGGAGTTGAGAGTAACATTAAAAACATACATCTGAGGACACACGGTCAAAAAGTTGAGCGTAACACTAAAAACACACATCTGAGGACCTAAGGTTAAAAAGTTGAGCGTAACATTAAAAACATACATCTGAGGACCCACGGTTTAAAAGTTGAGTGTAACATTAAAAACATACATCTGAGGACACACGGTTAAAAAGTTGAGCGTAACACTAAAAACATACATCTGAGGACTCATGTTTAAAAAGTTGAGCGTAACATTAAAAACATACATCTTAGGACACACGGTTTAAAAGTTGAGCGTAACACTAAAAACATACATCTGAGGACCCACGGTTAAAAAGTTGAGCGTAGCATTAAAAACATACATCTGAGGACCCACGGTTAAAAAGTTGAGTGTAACATTAAAAACATACATCTGAGGACACACGGTTAAAAAGTTGAGCGTAACATTAAAAACATACGAGTACATCTGAGAACACAGGGTTATAAAGTTCAGCGCAACATTAAAAACATACATCTGAGGATACAGGTCAAAAAGATGAGCGCAACATTAAAAACATACATCTGAGGATACAGGTCAAAAAGATGAGCGTAACATTAAAAACATACATCTAAGGACCCACGGTTAAAAAGTTGTGTGTAACATTAAAAACATACATCTGAGGACAGACGGTTAAAAAACGTGATTGTTCTACCTTCTAGTATTTCATAAGGCATGTTAATTATTTTGTGTATATATCCGTTATCTTTGTATAAACATATAAACGCGTGTGACATATAAAAATGTAAGTATATTAATATTTAACACATATGTATTTCATAACATTATTAATACATGTAAAAATTCTATGCTTTCTTCTCCAACACCTTGTTTTTTTCCTCCATCAACCGAAAATATCCCACGTCCGTCTTACAATGTCCGATGAAGCAGTAAGATGCCCCAAAATCTGGCCGATACTCCGGGCAGAAATCATCAACTAGTGAAGCCATTTAGTGAAATTAAGCCAAGGGGCATTTATCAATTTCCTTAAGAAAGCACACAAGCTCTGTTCTATGTGTAGTTCAACAGATAGATAGGATATTCCTCTAAACAGGTTTAGGACTGTTACAAACTCACATCTGACCTCTATCTAAAAACATATTTGGCCGTGATATTGACATTGAAGGAAATTATTGAATTATAAATGTCAACTTCGCACCGTGGATGACATTCCATTGATAGTTTCTCCTTTCGTTTATTGAAATCATGCACTTTCTATTTACGCATAAATTTCAATATTCCAAAGTTGTTTTTCCACTTTTTTTCGTGTATCGGCGATATTACGACATACAAGTGTTATTGAGCAACGAAAATTTCGCACATTACCAAGCAGCTTTCATTTTCACGTGTGAAAAAATTATCTGCAAAACATGATACGGAAAATCTGCAAAAAATCATAAGTTTTTAGACGATCAATTACACAATTTTAAATATAATTTGTATTGTAATGAGACTTTGGCAAATCATTGAAGTTGAATGGTAAGAATGTTTGTGTTCAATTGAGGGGATTTAGGTTAGATTCCCGGGAATCAGAGGAAAATACTTAGAATAGGGTGTGGGCTGAAAAACATCTGATGTCCTCGCGGCCGGGCTCGCCTTATATTGGTGTGGTGTATCGAGATACACCACACCAATATAAATACTCATCTCATAACATCCCCCTGACCTCGGTCAGGGGGATGTTATGAGATGAGTCCAGACCTTTTGATAGCTTCTCTTTTAAATATATTTTCTGCTATTTATCTTGAGAAATATGTGATTTTGGAATTTATTTATATATGTGCATAAAATGTTGCTTTCAATAAACCTATATTTATGTACATCTTTTTAGTCTTAAGTGAGATACAGGCAAAAGCCTAGTTTACTGGGGACACTACAAATGAAAGGCAACAAATCCAGATCCATTGAAATTGTGTGTCCAAATTAAATTACCTATTGTTTTTTCGCATATTATGTATATTTCTTGTCATGTGTAAAATAAATTTAAAAAAATATTTAGAATTATATGTTATGCAATTGTTATTTATATTGCTTATAATTTTTTTACAAATAAATATAAATATACAAACATAACATCCCGTCATATCCCCGTCGGAGCAGGCAGAAAGGACAGAGCTCCAGATATTCATATTTCGACACACATCCTTCACCTCTTCTCCATCCATACACCTCATACTTCTCATAATTTATCTTCCTTATTAGATTTCCTTTCTTCAAAATATCATTCACTTGATCTAAACATACTTTTTTTGAAATTGCTTTACCACGCCATCCACTCACATTTGCACTGTACCTTTATTTCGTTAGTATTCTTTCAGTCATTCGTTCCACATTTCCAAATCATCTCAGTGATCTTCTTCATCCTATTTAAAACGTTAGTCTTTAGTTCAAATTCATATCCAATCACTCCATTCAGTATCATTGCAATCCCCATGTATTATTTTAACTGCACACTTTCCTATAGTATTCGGTTCTTTTATTTATTTTCCTCGTCCATGTTTCACTCCCATATATCAAAGTTGGAAGATATCAATATCGGAAAATTTATTCAACAAGATCATTCCGTATGCGAGTGATCATCCTTATACGGCACCGGAAAAAAATCTTAGTATCTGATCGCGTACGTTTGCTGCTTTTCTTATAAGTATGGATGTGATTTGTATATGTATACTTGTATATTCTTTTAAAAAAGTTACACTTCTACATTTTGTAGTGATTAAATCAGCAGTATGATCAAATGATGAGGATAATGAACGGCAAATGAAAATGAAAGTGAATCACTCAAACTAGTCTAATGCTGGCATTACCTTGATGGAAGGAGTGGAATAATAAGTAGCTGTTACGTCTCGAGTGTAAGGATCGGAAAACATCTACGATGCACAGTCCATAACTACTTTAGTAAAAAAACAATTATACAGTAACAATGTGTGGGGAAGACGTGGTAACGCAATACCATTTTATTTATTTATTTATTATTATACATGACAAGAAATATACACAATTTGCGAAAAAAACAATAGGAAATTTAATTTAGACATACATTATTTTCATGGATCTGGGTTTGTCGCCTTTCATTTGTCGTATCCCCAGTAAACTAGGCTTTTGCCTGTATCTCACTGAGGATATTTAGCATGAAAAAATAAATCGATACTTCTTTCCGATTTTTGATTAGATAAAAACAAAACCCCGTTGTACGTTCTCATCAACCTGACAAACAGTGACACTCAATTACAACTGGAAACATCATGCGGAATCAAACTCTTCATACATCATCACTCCAGAAAAACCAAACTTGTTCATCCCATAATATACCGCACACAATCATAAGAATAAAAATTAACACAAAAATATACAGAAACACAAATACAAAACAACAAAAATCAAAACATTAAGAAGAAACCCACACTCAAGAGCCTACACAAATCTTTTCCACACGTCATTCATCCTGAAAGCCCAAGTACTCAAAATCTTGTCGCAATAACAACCACGCTTCGATCGACTATCTAAATGGTTTTCCTTCCTTTATATTTATTGAATTCGGCACGCCATTGTACGTCATGGGAACCAAATAAGCATATTGCCTTTGGAATGAGCAAGTGAATTATGTTTTGATAGAAGAAAATGTTTAAAGTTAGATAAATTGTAGAGTTGTATGAGATGGTGTATGGATTTGGAATAAGTGAAATATGTGTATCGAGATCTTGTATATCGGCGTAAGATGTTGGATTAATATTAATAATGAAATGACATTTTTCCTCCAGACCCTCCTCAAGAGCGCTCTAACTCAGGATTAGAAACACACTATTATTGAGAGATTAAAAATATTGCAAATAAAGAAAACGTTGAGTGTAAGGCTAGAAAGGTGGTAGCTAGAGCCATTAAATAAGAAGCGACTGAAAAAACTCTTAATTTCTAGTCAGTAAAATAACGTTTTTCATTCCTTATTTTTCTTTTCCTTTCCTCTCCACCATCCCTTCCTTTCCTTTTGATTGATGATATCTCACTTTACATGAAAAATAATGTTCGGGTGATTGTCCGTCTTTGTGGGGTTCGTGGGCATGTGCTCACGTATATGTTTATGGATTTCGTGGGGATGGATAGTCATTTGAATGATTTATGCGACCACGTAACTTGATTAATTTACTTTTGTCTGGTTGGTTGGAAGATTGCCGCCTGGCAATAAGCCCGCCAGATTGTATTGCAATAAAAGTGTTAAATAAATTAATTAATAAAAGACTTGGTCTAAGGTGATAGTTCACAACAGTACTTTGGAAGCCTCTTTGATGTATGGTGGTAAAACGTGTGCGTAAAAAAATACTGAGAAGTGTAGAAATTAGTGTTCTTGAAAACATGAGATGACAGAATACAGAATGAAGTGATTAGGGATGAATGTAAACTTCAGGGTGATGTGATAATACTTGAGACAATGTAGGCTGGTCCCTGTGACATTTGAAATGTCATGTCTCAAAGAGATGGGGTAAAATCGTTTTTTTTTTACAAATCGAATAATTTTTTTAATAAATCGAAAAATAGTTTTTCTCTAAACTGACGTTTTAATGCCTAAATTTCATTGTACTGACTTTCTAATGTATTGTATGATTTGTATCTATCTTTAAATAGGCCAAAATCCACAATGAATTAATACTAATTACGAACATTTAATTTTATGTATAAAAAAAAATCGAAAATCCATTTATCGTATACCCCATCCCTAGCCAATGTAGACTAACGTAGTGACTTTTGACAAACTTCACCAAATATTATTTGATTTTAACAAACTGCCACATTTTTGCTAATTTGTAAAAAGATGTATTAATTTGCCATTATTGTTAGTTTTATGTAATGTATTTACCTAAATAACTTGCTTTTTATTAGAATCGAAGCTTATACATACTCGTATTAAAGTTGACAAAATAATTAAAATTACTGAACGTCGTTACAAGGTTGTATTAGGGCAAATTTGTGAACTGTCACAGGGACCATGCTACATTTTCTCAACTATAGTTAGATGTATTTGAGGATGATGGTTAAGGCATGTGGAACGAATGATTAAAGAAAATTCGTGGCCTAGTTCATCAGGAATCAAATCCGCTACCTCCGGGTTAGGAGACAAGCGGAGCCACGGGGCTCGTCTTATTAGGGGTTGAACAAGTACATGATTTAAGTTTCACTTTTATTCCGGACAATAACAATATGTTATGCAATTGCTCTGTAATACAATACAATTTGATACAACACTCCTTTCTGATAACAACCAATAAAAAAAAAATTAAATGACAGTACAAGACTCATTAGGAGCATTTAAGGAATATTAATGAATCTATTGACACCAAAACGTGAGAGCTATGTCGGGATTGTTCGTCAGCACCATCATCATCATCATCATCATGGCATGTGTCGGTATGCCGAGTGCGACAGCTATAATTATGCATGCATGGCACTGGCGGAAGCGAGGAGGTGTGGCTAGATACTCGGAAATCATAAATCTAAATTCAGAATATCCAGTTGCGAAATTGTTTTTAAGAAAATTGGTTACGTCAAATAAAAATGTCGGTTTACGATGTTTCAAAAATTGTTATATTTTGTTATTAATGTAATCTGAAACACATTTGTGTAGTGGTGTATTAATGAAGAGTGTTTTTAGGTTGAATTGTTTTAAAATTTATAATAATTTTTATGTTGTATGGGAGTGGAAAGTGGATGTAGAAATCTGTCATCTTTGCCTACCCTTGACAGGATAATTGCATGATTTCCTAGCCATTAACAAAAATATAAGAAATTCGAACAACAGAAAATCATGTATGACGAGATGTATGGATGTGGATAAGACGATAGCCCAAATTCAAAGGACAATTTTATATAGCGACGTTAAGAGAGCAAACTCACTTTAAGGGCGCTCTCGCGGATTTGAACCCTCTATTATTAAACTTATCACGTCTGGCAACTATAGCTGCGTCCGAGCAAATTGTGTATGACACGTTTTTTATGTACAATACAACCTAGTGGGATTATGACAATCTGACGATTCCTTCCAACCAACCAGATTGTTTATGGAGAGTTAAATTAAAACCAGAATGTAACATTAAAAAAATGCGGAAATTAAACCCACAACTTCCGAATCAGAACACAGGGTTGTTACCAACTAAGTCACGGAGGTCGTCAAAAAATCAAATCATGAGTTATGTGCATGTTTCGAAATACGTGAAGATTTGTTTTCTCTGTCCACCCCAAAAAGGAATATGGTCTGATTGTATGTGCGAGTATATTTTCTATGCACCTCGATAACAATCGACGATACAATTGTTTCCATATCAAAGTAGTTAATTGAATTATTTAGTGAGTCACGGTGGAGCCTTCCAGGTGGATTAAGAAATAAGAAAATTTAGATATCCCAAGGTCTTAGGTTCAATCCGTTGCAACACGAGTTGACAGGGTTACTGATTGATTTCATTGGCAATTACATTCAACACCGTTCCTCTTTAATTACATTATTACAAGCCAATTGATCAATTATCCGAAATAAACGTGAAACTTAAATCATGAACTTGTACAACTCCAATATTTTTTTTTGTTTATAGAAAATCAATTTACGTTAAGTGTTTTCCTTTTCATATAATTACATACATATGATACATACATAATTTCATGTAATTACACACATACAACCTAATCTAACCTAACCTAACCTAACCTAACCATATCTAACCTAACCTAACCTAGCCTAACCTAACCTTACCTAACCCAACCTAACCTAACCATCATGACATTTCGCTACTGGAATAAGCAGCTATACTAGAGCGCCTTTAGGTGTAGTGAAGTGTCCATATAGAGCTGCATGGCCGTGCGGTAGCACACTGGACTTCCGTGCGAAAGTACAATACGTCGGTTCGAAACTCGCGCTGTACTTGACGTTGGTATGGCGAGGGGATCCTCGACTACAAGGTCTAGCAACGATCGACAATCGAGTGTTCATATAAAATTTTGATAGTACACTCTCTTCATTTAGTAAGTAGACTCAAGATATCTCTTTTTCGGGTTTGGAACCCATATTAAATCCACTATTAAATACATAAAAACTGAGTGTACCAATAGGTGGTGACATAGTTGGTAAGAAAACCGCAAACTTTCCAAACGAAGACGAACTCAAAAGAATTGTAGCCACAACAAACTTAAGTGAAAATATTTAAAGGGGCTTAAAGCCTGTGCTTCAAATAGCCTTTCAAGTTGTTTAGAATTCTACACACAAAACTTCGAATGCAGTCAATCTATCCTTAGACGCCTTACGATTTCAGCTTATGCATGTCAAATCAAGTTTGTAGTTCATACCGTGGAAGATAAACATCTTCTAATATATCATTGAGACAAATATAAACCTTTGAAGGTCTTCGTACGGTGCCAATAAGCCCTCGTAGCTCTGTCAAGAAAAGAATGAGGACATAATCATTACCCAGCACTTACCTCACAGTCATTTCAAACAAGTTTTTAATATCCAAGTCTTTAATTTACTTAAAGCAAGTGGATAACAAGTTTTAGTCGCAATTTTTGTCCATGACAAAAATTTTCTAAACAGTCATTTTAATTTCGCAATGTAATGTTTCAATAGAGCGGAGAGCTTGATATTGCGGTTTGGTATTCTAATCCAAAGGTTACTACTATTGACTAGAACCCCACGCAAAGCGACTCGGATGAGTATTTTGTTCTACATTCGTTGTTAATGTTGTGACAGACTTATTATAATGTGTTTATCTTTTCCAACCAACCAGAAAAATGTTTTTTTTATTTATTTTAAAGGTTGAAACAAATTACATGTAAAGCTAAAAGAGAAATCATATACAGGAGAAAGAAAATAAAGATTACATACAAATATTAAAGATAAATTATATACAGCAACAAGAAAATAAAGAAATAGTAAATTAGAAATATTTGTTCAGTCGAATCAACATCTCCCATTACTAAGAAATCTCAAAATACAATCTTTAAAAACATTTTCAAAGATGTAGATATCTATATCCGAAGACCTATTCAAAAGGGACAGCCCGTGATAGAAAATAAGGGCACTTGGCAGGTTAGTTCGATTATTGCCAATGTAAATAGTTTAATATTTCTGTACCTCGAATAGTAGTCAGGAGCATAACACCATAAATTTTCCAAAGAGTTGAATTAGATGTAGCCCTCTCTAGCAATTTTAATACATAAGAAGATACCTTAACATTCCTCCTCACGCTAAGAAGGTAGTATATCAAGAACAAATGTAATAAGGTCTTAATTGAAAATCAGACTTGACCCCTATTTCAAAACAATTGGTACCAATGGGAATCGAACTCGCAACATCTGGATCGGAAGACAGACATCATACCGACTAAGCCACATGGGTCGCTTAACTAGACGAGACCCTGAATTTACGTTTCGGCCAATTAGATGGCATAAATCATCCTAGTTACGGGAGTTTACTTTGTAATAAAAAAAATACTAAACACTAATTTCTAATGTAAAATAACGTCATTTCAGACGCGTGAGGACGTACTATATAATCAAGTGACTCCCTTATTTAAAGCAAAGAAATTTTGCTTGAAAATCTACAAAAAAATCGTAAATATTTAGTGATAAGGTCGGACTATGTATTCGGAGCTAGGTCACAGATTCTGAAAGATCACGAAAATATCTTACTGGTGTTATTTTTATTTTTTTCGTATTTTCTTAAAAATGACTAAAATTAAATGAAATTCGCGCATTTGTGACATACACGATGCGAATAATTGTCAGCAATATAACTGGCGCCATTTTTTACCGGCCAAGTTTCATTCTCAAGAAGTAAAGAATGAATAATAATATTTAATTATGTGTCGTTCTTTTTAATGTGCGTTTTCTAAGAAATCTATTTTACCGTGTGCTGAAAATACCAAACATAAGCGAAATGTCATAAAAAAACATTTATTTGAATTGAATAAAAGAATTAAGTATAAATATTTTTTTACTTTAAAATAGAAACACAAGCAAATAAATTTAAATAAAATAAGCTTTAAATAAAAATGATCTCATATTGTAGATTTTGCGTTATGAATTTCTGCGCTTAAAAATCCAAATTTCTACTTTTTGGTGTAAAATCAACTTATAACTATAGTTTTAACAATCCGCTAAAAACTAACATTTTACGACACCATAAATTAGATCGACACTAATCTAGGTTAAGTTGGATGCCTAGTTTACATACCTGGCGAACCAGGCGATGCCTAGTGACATGAAAGAATGGAGCCTTTTAAGGTGCACCTATTATTAAAACATACATATGTGTGGATACCATCACGCCATTTCCTTGTCGGGGTAATCAGAGAGGACATAATGTCAAACTTTTCTATCTCGACACTCCTTCGCCTCTTCTATTTACACACCCCTTCTCAAACGACACCTACGATTACTCTGGCTTTTAACGTTTCCTTCTCTCAAAATATTATTCACTTGCTCCATCCATACTTTCCATGGGCTTCCTCTAACAAGCCTTCCACTCACATTTGAACTATAAATTTGTTTTGTAAGTCTTTCTTTATTCATTAGTTCTATGTGCACAAACGATCTTTATTCATTAGTTGTATGAACACAAACGATCTTTATTCATTAGTTCTATGTGCACAAACGATCTTTATTCATTAGTTCTATGTGCACAAACGATCTTTATTCATTAGTTCTATGTGCACAAACGATCTTTATTCACTAGTTCTGCGTGCACAAACGATCTTTATTCATTAGTTATACGTGCACACACGATCTTTATTCATTAGTTATATGTGTACAAACGATCTTTATTCATTAGTTCTATGTGCACAAACGATCTTTAATCATTAATTCTATGTGCACAAACGATCTTTATTAATTAGTTCTAAGTGCACAAACGATCTTTATTCACTAGTTCTGCGTGAACAAACGATCTCTATTCACTAGTTCTGCTTGCAGAAACGATCTTTATTCATTAGTTCTATGTGCACAAACGATCTTTATTCATTAGTTATATGTGCACAAACGATCTCAGAGTAATCTTCTTCATTTTACTTAACACATCATCCATCATACATCGTCATCTCGTGTATTCTTCTAAGTGCACGCATGTCTGTGCACAGCTTTTATTCGTCTCTTTTCAGTCTTTTTTGACATCCACGTTTCAATCACACATATCAACGATGGTACTAAAATACTGTTGTGGACTATCAATCAGCTTAGTAGATTTTGATACTGCCCGGTTCAAGTGTACTCGTATATGTTTTAGTACCCCCTTTGCTATTGTTTACTATTGCTACACGCCGTTCGATACTCTTCTTAACTCTTCCATCATCTGAAAGCAATACTACAAAAAATGCTAACATTTTTCATTCTTCACCCATATGTCACATTTACTTTTCCTTTCCCATTTCCTATCAACATTCTTTTGATTTCACAACATTCATTCTCAGATCTTTTTCTTTACATCTCTCAAACGTTCTACTTTGTGAGACTCTGTCATTCATCCTCATTCTCCGTTAACATTACAATTTCATCAGCTACCCGTTAACTTCTGTAATTGCTTCACACATGAATCTTTGTTGATATTAAAAAAACCAGGGTAACACTTAGCTGGCTTTTATGTTATGTGTCGAAATATCATCAGTTAGGAATGCGTCTATTGTTCGAAATGTGTTATAAAATATAATCTTTATTGTATCATGTATTCACAACTAATTTATTGATTTCACAACTTGTTTCAAAGACTTCAGTCTTCATCGTTAGGTTTTGAAGAACTAAAATATATTTATTAGTGATGCCTGGTACAGAAATAGAGGGATTGGTGGCTAGTTATGGGAAGAAGTTGGTAGGCTGAGTCAAGGAGTTAGTTTTTGAGCAGAAAACAGGTTGAAGAGAGAACTGTTACTTAAATTGACTTTATTATTGATAATATTGAGACTTAATTTGAGACTCTACGGTGCGCTTTTTTTTATTAAACAAAGTAATATATTGTACAAACATTTGTCAAGGCTATACCTATATACACATTTATTACTTAACTAATCTTAATTATATGTTATAATTTATAAACTTACTTAATCTTATTTTCTAGATATCATTTTATTTTATTTATTCAATCTTAATATATGAGATCTTAGAAATAATTAACACCTACATACTACTTATAACTAGATAACAATTTTTACAACTAATTATTTAGCAAAAACAAGTCCACTCGTTCAGGCTACTTGTATTCCATCACATTCACTCAGACCTTGGTCGTCCCAGCTTAATGCTTCGGGAGCCTGTGCTTATAACGGAAGGGTAGGTCGGATTTACTCTCGTAAGCCCCCAGGGCAGCGACTAAAGGATTGCTGTGATAGTGCGCTAGTATACAGCAAGTTACAATGTGAACCATTGCTGAAGAGCTCACAAAAAATGATTACTGCAAATGGTGGAGAGGTCCAAGAGTTTTTTGAAAGATGTCTACTTAAATGAGTGTTTTTTCTATCCAAGGCCCTATCATACAATCTTCGTGGCATAGTTGATAAGACGCATATCTTCAAAACGGCAGGTTGCGAGTTCAAATTCGTTTGGAACCCTGATTAAAAAAAGTGCTGCAGTCTTACATATTACTTAATGCCTCTTGAACATGTTTATTTTGTTTGGAAGAGACCCCACCAGATTGTGCTGTACACAATGAAAGTGTAATAAACAATACAATATAAGACTTCTTATGGGTGAGTTGAAATACTACCTTCTAAGCGTGAGGAGGGATATGAGGGTATATTTGTATATCTTAAAGTTGCTGATGGGAGCAACAATTAATCCAACTTTTGTTAGAATATAAATACTTACATGTTCCTGATAACTATTCGACGTATAGAAATATTAATATATTTAGATGGCAATGAGTAGACCTATTTTGTTAAGTATTCTCACGGGCTGTCCATTTAGAATAGGGCCTCGGATATTGACGTCTTCAACATTTCACAAAATGTTTTTCAATAAACATTTTGGGCTTTCTTAGTAATTGATGTAAGTTGTTTCGGTCCAACTATTTATCAATTTTTATTTCTTGTTATTCAACGAGTATATATTTATCTTTAAACTTTGCATGTCATTGGGTTTTACCTGTATAAGTAGTATATATTTAACTACCCCTGGGCTATGTGTAAAATCGTGAACAGAGATTGATGTCAAACAAGTGGTGTTTCTCGATCAAAAGGTAACCGTTTTTATTTTGTTTTTCGTTTTTTTTTCCTGTTCAAATATTGGTTTAACGAACAGAGAACTAAAAATTGTCCGCCCAACCTTCATGCTTCATTAAAACTAGGAAAATAAACTGACGCTTTACCATTCTTTTATCCAATCTAATCTGAGTCATGGCTCTGTCGCACGGAAGATTACAAACAAAAGTGCCAAACCTTTTCGCAAAAAAAGTCAGGGGTGTTCAACACGATCAATTAATTAATAAATACCTGGGAATCGTTCAATAACTGTTTCAAAAATACACGTTTTTTAAAGTAAATATTTCTAAATAATAATAAAGGTAAACAAATGTATATACAACTATAGTTTATTGTAACCAAGGTACATTGTAATGTCTAAAGTTTTAAAATAAAAAATATATGAAAGGTGCTGGAATAATACAAGAAGTTTCAATAAACTTGTAGTTAAATACATTTTTTAGTTTCCGTTACAAGCACAGGCTCCCGAAGCACCATATGTTGCCCGACTAGTCCATTTATATTATTATAAGGGTGGACCAAGGTCTGAGTGAATGTGATGATATATGCAAGTAGCCTGAACGAGTGGACATGTACTTACTAAACAATTAGTTGTAAATATTGTTATCTAGTTATAAGTTAGTATGTAGGTGTTAACTATCTCTAAGATATTAAATAACACTAGTTAACAAATTTTAACTTTTTATCTGTAACAGAGATAAAATTAGCTGATTATTACTAAATCGACTTTGCTGATTGCGAAAATTGCAGCGAAAAGTTTGTAATTCGTAACATTTTCGTGTGACAGAAGGGGGAGGGTTTTAATAAAATAAATACGTTTTTGCGCACTTCAAAAGTCGTAATTACAACAATGAAAATAAATAAATTCCTGGAAAACCTTGTTAACTAGTGAAATTATTAAATTATTAAAAATAAAAATGACACGAAGGAAATTAAAATAATGTTAGTTCATAGTTATAATACCATATATTAATTCGATAAGTTCTTAAGATGTACATTTATATATAGGTGTATCTTTTGGCAAATGTTTGTATAATTGATTACTTTATTAAATAGAATACAAATCAAAACGATAAATTAATTTTACAATATCACTGAAAAAAAAAAAACATTTTTGGAGTGTATGCTTCTGCTGGTCTGCCTTGATAAGGACCTTATTTAATAGGGGATGTTTCTGCTGGTCTGCCTTGATAAGGACCATATTTAATAGATTCTCTGCCTATGCGACACTTACACTGTGGAATATGACGTAAAAAAATTCAGTACACATCTAATTATATTCAGGGCTTGTTTATAATCGACTTCGAAAACTGCAACGTTTTCGAAACGTCGGTATTATAAATCAAAGCACTCAGTAGAACACAATTTTATCAGCTTCTTCTTCCTCACTTTCATTGTGTATTTCATTTAATTCTTTTTGCTTAATTAAGTATTCATTTGACAGAGGTACTGAGTGAGATTCAATCAACTCATTAACATCTTCGTTGTTGACGTCCAAGTTTAGTTCATTCATTAGGCTAACTATTTCATCTGTGATAGTTTCCGGAGTTTTTTCAGAATTTATAAAATCACTCATCATTTGTGGGCATAATTGTTTCCAGGAACATTTCATTGTTGACTCTTTTATTTCAGCCCACGAGTCTCCATTATTGTTTATTGTGTTCCATATATTATAGTTCTTCCAAAAAAGTGGAAGCGACTGTATGGAAGCGAACAATTTTAGCATTATCGACAAAAATCTTTAAAAAATTGAATTCTAAAAAAAATGCGAATTGTGCGAAAGTCGAGGGCCACCTGTACACTCTTCCAAAACAGAGTCATCTGTACACAGTAGATATTCCTTTTGTTATATCTTAAAATAATCATCAAATAAAAGGTAAAAGAAAACACATAACAGGTGTTCGGATACGAGTAGAAATTTTCACTTGTAGTTAATATTAAAATTAATTATTTAAATGTTTCAAGAAGATAAAATAACGATATAAAATGTGAATAAATATTAACATACATCTATTTATTTTCTGTTATACTAATAAACACGATGGTACAGCTTCTTAACGAATCAATTTGAATAATTTCTATTTACTTACTTACGAGATGCTTAAAATTAAATAAATATCACGTCAATTATGGCCTACTCTCTACTTGCTAGTATCAGTTTCTGGCAGTGTATTTAATAGCTGATATCTATGGAACTGCCAATTAAAAGGAAGTCTGGAGAATAATACCCGAATTAACACTTGCCACCCTGTGATGGATAGCGAATGACCAGGACTTATATTTTGATTATTTGACGTTTTAATACATAATAAAATAATTTTTATAGCTAATTACAAAAAAAAACCTAGCAGATTTTGCATAACTTTAATATAAAACATACATTTTTCACTGGACGCTTAGCGTCCAGCACCGTGGCTGACTGAATTTTTTAGCACAGTAAGGCAAGTGTTAACAACCCAACACTAAATAAATGAAAACACACATTTTTTTATTAAACACTTCATCGTAAAACTAGTTGGCGTATTTATTGCTAGGTGACAATCTCTTCAACCTACCAGTTGTCAAAAGTTGATAAAACAAGTTACTTGGTCGCAAACAAAAATTTAAATGATTATTTACCCTTACGAAATTTATTAACAATATATATAGCAAAATAAAAGTATGATATCATTAATCAAAGGAAAAGGAAAGTACAATCATTGACGCCAAATTCACATACTGTCTCTATTGTATAATATCCATAACTGTCCCGCCACCCCTTCTTATCTTGCCGACAATTTTCAGCGTCTTTCCAATCATGGATTAGGGCTACGCTCAAACAGAGATTGTCTATTGGCCTTTCCAGTTCACCGCTCCTCTTTTTTTACGTCGTCCTTTATTGTCCATGCAGTGAGACTGTGGAATCAGTTACAAACTAATATAAGACTCGTTCCGTCCTTGGCATGCTTTAACAAGTGACTGAAAAAACTCTTAATTTCTAGTCAGTAAAATGACGTGTTTCATTCCTGATTTTTCTTTTCCTTTCCTCTCCACCATCCCTTCCTTTCCTTTTGATTAATGATATCTCACTTTATATGAAAAATAATGTTCGGGTGATTTACCCGTGTTTGTGGGGTTCGTGGGCATGTGCTCACATACATGTTTATGGATTTCGTGGGGATGAATAGTCATTTGAATAATTTATGCGACCACGTAACTTGCTTCTTTTACTTTTGTCTGGTTGGTTGGATGAGATTGCCGCCTAGAAAAAAGCCCGACAGATTGTATTTGCAATAAAAGTGTTAAATAAATAAAAGGAAGGAATGATGGAGAGGAAATTAAAATCAACATACGTTATATTGCTGACTTTTTCAGAATTTTTAGTTGCTTTTTAAAACACGTCTATTGACGGAGCGAGTCTAACATTGGTTTGTAACAGTAAAGAACAACGTAAAAAAAGATCAGAGATCGCGCGAGGAAAATTTATCAGGGATCTTTGTAACACTTTCAGGGAATGATGCTGAAGAAGATCCTTCGGCTTACCTAATTCATTTGACATCGCCATGAGATAACCAAATATCTCACGTTCACTTAAATTATTCTATGAAGTAGTAAGGTGGCCTCAAATCAGATCGATACTCCTGGCACAATCATAAACAATGTGTGTTATGAGAGAGTACTTACTACTTTTTTTAAATATGATTTTGTAAGGAACATTGCATCGTTTATAAAAAAATTATCTATGGTTGGCTAGGCCAATAATATTTGATGCTACATATCTGGAATAAAGGCTGTTAAATCAACATTATTTAACCTTTGCTTGATATCTGTCATTTAATGAGAATAAGAATCGTATTTAATGGGTTGAAAGAGACAAGTACTAACAAGGTCTTTGGCTCTATGTGAAATCATAGACACTCGAAAATATCACAATCTCCATAGACAATTAGGAGTTAAATGTTAATTCAGAATTTTGTTGAGGAAATATATGTTAATATCATTGTCATTGTTGTTGCTTGCGTTTGGTGTAAAAAATATGACAACCGCATACCGGCCACTTTCACTTTGGAGAAGAAAAGATTACAATATTTGAATAACACTCGTAAAGTGGGCGTAGACAAAAAGATTTGAGTCTATGCATTTTTAATTCATAGACAAGTTGAATAATGACAATGAAAGTTCTGCGTCAGCCTTTAAAGAAGAATCATGTTTTTAGAGAGATTGTATCAGAAATGTTAAAATTAATTTGCTAGGTCAGAATTTACAGTCCGGCCTAAATATTAATAATAAATTATAAAAAAAATATGTAGAACTATTTAGAGAGCAGTCACTCATTAAGGGCGCTCTAACTTGGGTTTTGAACCCACTGTGATTAACACATTCAAAATAGTTCAAAATAAATTATATTTAAGTTAAGTGTAAGGGTAGGAAGGTGGTTACTGCGGTCATTTGATAAGATACCTCACATCTGCAAGTTAAGAAAATCATATTTATCCGAAAACTTAGCGAGGGAAGACGAACAACAAAGAAATTTTTGCAGATCTTCCGATAAGTGAAATTACACATTCAGCTTTAAGTGTAGTGTATTGTATAAAAGTTTCGTTGTATATGTACCATATGGTGAGCATATTGCCATGTGTCAATCTCTTCTAACCAACCAGAAATATATTAAACAGGCCTTCAGTGAAAACCAGACTGAATCCCTTATAAAAAATCTGGGTTCCAGCGGGATTTGAACCCGCAATATCCGGGTTGGAAGACAAACGTCTTGCCAACAAGGCCACGGTGGTCGTTTATGTTTGTATTGTTTATATATAACCATAAATTTTGATAAGACCTCCGAAAAGAGTTTTGTTTAAGTGCTTCCCAAAGCTGCACAAGCCACCCATACCTACAATTGTATTTATCATAAGGCACACCAATCCCACCAGTTCTTTAACACCCCGTCCTATTTGATCGATCCGGAACAATCAATTTCTTAATTTAAAATGTCATGATTTGTATTAAGGGTCAGCCCTCATATGCTCAAAACTTTCAAGTGAGGGGATGATACCACGTGACTTCCCTTGTTTAAGGGAACTATGACAAATTTGTACGAATTTTAATTTGGAATACTATTTTTTCCATAAAAAAATAGTTAAAATTTAGTATTTAGTGGTAAGACCAGAATGCAATTAATTTTGTCATATTAGCTCTTCTGTTTCTATCTCTTCTCAGTTTAAATGTTTTAAGGCTTTCGTGGTTCTTCGTATTAATTGTATAACGTCTTTCCGAGTGTAGTTTGGTTTATGATGCTAACATTTCGAAAACGTTGCAGTTGTCATCTTCAGGGCTTTTTGGGCAAAGTTGATTACAAATAAGCCCTGAATATGACAACTGCAACGTTTTCGAAACGTCGGTATCATAATACAAAGCACGCGGTAAAATATTTCAAATGATCTTATACATTCTCACTTTTACCTCACTTAAATTCCTTCCCAACATTGTTTCCTTATTCTCCATTAATTTAAGAGATATGTTATTTATTTGTTATCTAGTGCTCGAATTCATAGTCTATCGAATTCATAATGTTTGTCTGAACGAATTGTGTTTATCATATGCAGGATAAGAATAGGTCACTGTCTGATAGGAAGCCACCTTTATAAAGTCCATATAAAAGAAAGCCTTACACACGTGTGGAATGGGCGAGGAGACTCTCGGCCATGTTTTCTTTGAGTGTTCTCTGCGTACCGCATACAACCTTTACTCAATTGTAAATGCCCCCCGTCCGTTCAACATGTCCCACGTACTCGCAGTCAACTGTCCTTTTTAAATTTATGGTCACATATCTTAATTTATTGTCCTCAACTCTTTAAATATTTAGAACTACAGTAGTTCTTACATATTGTCACACTGCCTTCTTTACTTAAAATTGTTATTGGCATAAATCATCCTCTTTATAGGATAGAATGGATCTTAAACACTATACTAAATCTTAAATATTATTTTTCTTAAGAAATTAGTATTTAATTATGAATTTCATATAAATTTATCTCAGCTTCTTTAAACAAAGGAGTTGCGTGGTTTTATCCCCTCACTTTAAAGTTTTGAGCGTATAAGGTCCAATTCTGACTGCAAGTCACGAAATGTTAAGTTATGAAGTTAGTATTAAGTAATTAGGCAGGACTATGAATTTAGACCTTCGTTTTTTGTAGCTCATTCTTTCAATTTGTCTGAACCATTTAAAGATCCCTTTCTAAGTATAATGGGGTGTAATAATACATACATACAATGTGGTGCCGAATTCAATAAAGGTAAAGGGAGGGAAACAGTTTAGGCAGTCGATCGGAGCGTGGTTGTTATTGCGACAGGAGTTTGAGTGCTTGGGCTTGCAAGAGGAATGACTTGTGGAAGAGGTTTGTGTGAGCTCTTGAGTGTGGTGCTTTTTGTTGTTTTACGAGTATATGTATATTTTTGTATAAACTTTTTTTTTTTGGTTTATGATTATTGTGTGCGGTATATTGTGGGATGAATGTTTTGGTCTATCTGGAGTGATAAAGTGTGAGGAGTTTGATTTCAAGTGATGTATTCATATTAAATTGAGTGTCACTGTTTGTCAGGTTGATGAGAATGTGCAACGGGGTTTTACTTTATATGTCCTCAGTGAGATACAGGCAAAAACCTTCTTTACCGGGGACACGACAAATGAAAGGCAACAAACCCAGATCCATAAAAATTGTGTGTCCGAATGAAATGACCTGTTGTTTTTTATACCTGTATATTTCTTGCCATGTGTAAAATAAATAAATAAGTTCTACTTATAACATCAGTATTTATCTTTATTAATGGCGACTTTTACGCTATCTGCTGTTGCTCTGCATAAGATACCTTTCTAAGTTCTAGTTATAACATCAGTATTTATCTTTATTAATGATGACTTTTACATTATCTGCTGTTGCTCTGAATAAGATACCTTTCTAAGTTCTAGTTATAACATCAGTATTTATCTTTATTAATGATGACCTTGACGCTATCTGCTGTTGCTCTGAATAAGATACCTTTCCAAGTTCTTCGTATAACATCAGTATTTATCTTTATTAATGGTGACTTTTACGCTATCTGCTGTTGCTCTGAATAAGATACCTTTCTAAGTTCTAGTTATGACATCAGTATTTATCTTTATTAATGATGACCTTGACGCTATCTGCTGTTGCTCTGAATAAGATACCTTTCTAAGTTCTAGTTATGACATCAGTATTTATCTTTATTAATGGTGGTATTTATCTTTATTAATAAGTTGAAGGTAAATCAGTTAAGATGCGAGTGAATGAACACCAGCAGTATATTCTTTCTTATCAGCGCGCTCATTTCTACCTCATATTTATTCGGTTCATTTTCTCCGCCCACGTTTCACTCTCATTAACGTTTAATGAGTTCTTCATATAGAAAATCGAATCCACTTTTCACACTATTGCACTTTTAAAACGCGTTATATTGGGTATGCGTAACGTTGGCAATGTGATGAGGAAATTTAAATGAATAAATTGTTAGGTGAAATATTAATCTAGACCTGTATTAACTACCAAATCAACGAATAATACTGATATGGTTTGGTCATGTAGAACGAATTAATGAAGAAATACTAACAAAACAAATATGTGGTGCAAATATCAGTGGAAGATGTGGTAGAGGAAGAAATAATGAATGGTTTTATTAAGGATAGAAGATTTTGAAAGAAGGGAAAGTAAAAGTCAGAGCAATCGTAGGAGCTGTATGAGAAGGTGTACGGATGTAGAATAGGCGAAATATGCGAGTCGAGATAGGAAAGTCTGGCGAACTATCCTCTCTGCCTACTCCATATTTTATATTTTGTTAACCAACATGATATTTTATATTTTGTTGTATAAATGTTACTATCGTGTTGTATATATTTCAATAAAAATTTGGGACAAGGTTGTATTTGGGATTATGTTGGATTTGAGGAAAGGCTGGATTTGGGGTAAGGCTAGATTTGAGATAAGATTGGATTTGGGATAAGATTGGATTTGGTATAAAGTGGGAAAGGGTTTGGAAGAAGTATGAGTATATTTGAGATTACACAAATTTGACATTTAAAGACCCGACCAAATCGGTTTTCAAAGTCTTAATTAGATATATTGTTTAAAATAATTCTTGGTTTTTCCTGAAAATGTAGAGAAATGAATCTGAAATAACTGAAAGGAATTTACGAGCCATCACATAATTATGCATTATCGGATAATCCAACACGACAAGCGGAACATGGCGGCCAAATTGTTGTTGTGGCCGAGATCGTACTGTGGAGCAGACCGAAATATGGAGCGAATAATGAATATAGAAATACTTTCCGTGGTTATTATTACTTGTGTTGTTATTATACATTAATA
Source organism: Odontocerum albicorne (assembly GCA_949825065.1). Taxonomy (NCBI): domain Eukaryota; kingdom Metazoa; phylum Arthropoda; class Insecta; order Trichoptera; family Odontoceridae; genus Odontocerum; species Odontocerum albicorne. The sequence continues at coordinate 31,669,192 of OX463856.1, forward strand.
AACATCAGTTGCACATATTAATTTAACAGTTTCAATTACTTATTAGCGAGTTTCACCGTTTTGGATTTGTTTCTTTCTCATAAAGCATGAAAGAGGAGAGATGGGGCTTTATAACAATTAACGATTGTCCCAAATATTTTACAACATATTTCTTAATAACACTGATCTACAAATTTTAACTTTTTGTTTTTTTTTTTAATAAAAAAACGAATAAATATTTACTTAATAGATCTTGTGTTTTAGGCTGTATTAGGTAAGATGACGAAGAGTATTATGAGAAACTTTCGAGTGGAAGTCAAGCGTATTGCCAACTAGACTACGGAGGTTGTCTTATGGGGGGTGTAAGCAGTGACTTGTACACATAAGGTGATAATGTATGGCAGAATATAGAGGAAGATCAAGGAAATCGTGGTTGAATCAAGTAAATATATTTTGAAATACGGAAATGTAACAAGTTAAAGAAATCGTATGAGTTGTATTAATTAAACTTTTTTTTTTTTTCAAGTCTTTTGCACATAATAGGTTTCCCTAATTCGTACAAGGACCAAATATAACAAGCACAAATAAACTTGTATAAAACAATTCAAAATTTTAAGATTTATTTCATAAAAACCCTAATAAAGATTTATATGTTATATTTAAACATTATGACTAAATATAGCGTTTAAATAAAATGAGAAATGAAATTATTTCAAAAATTATACTAAATTTAAGTGTTTTCTCCTCAAAGAGCTGAGCGACACATGAAACACGTCTATATGAGGACACATACGGTTAAACAGTGTGATTGCTCTACCTACCAGCATTTTCAAAGGCAGGTTGGTTTGACTTATAGGTTGATAGAAAAATTTGTGGGTGCATTGCGTGATGTAAATACATTGAGATATAATAAATGCACTAAGTGTAATACACATGGTTAAACAGTGTGATTGCTTTACATACCAGCATTTCCAAAGGCAGGTTGGCTTGACTTATAGGTTGATAGAACAACCTATGGGTGTGTTGTTTGAGATAATTTTCCGGAACATAGAAACCAAGACTGTTCAAAGGATGTGTTATTTAAATCAGTGTTCCCCAACCGGTGGTCCGCGGCCCGGTGCCGGGCCGCGGAGACTTTCCGCCGGGCCGCAAACAGTATGTCAAATTTCAAGAAATTCGCCATGCAAAAATATTAAATATAGGATTTTTTCGCTTGCACGTTGACTTGTATTTTTAGTAATTGTTCAATAAATATAATTGGTATGATAATGCGACACGATGGTCGCTGGTTTTCTCAGAATGGACAGTCATAAATCTTCTCAGATACACTTAGGGAGAACGGAAATATTTACTCTTGGATAGTGAACTCGGATGCAAAACCCTACCTAAATATATTTCCAAGAATTTCATAATATATAATTGTTTTCATTTTGTAATGAACCGGTGAGAGTAACAGTTCATACAAGTTAAATAATGTCAGAGACAGCACTGCAGCCAAGAATATCCAATATATTAGCAAAGATGCAACAGCAAGTTTCGCATTAGTTTGTTGAAAAAAACCCATTGTTTTTGTTAAATTTTAATTGTATCAGACAATGTTACAATTAAAACTGTTATATGTATATTTGTTAATTATAGTTACATATGTCCATCTGTCACAATATAAGATTAAAAAAATATTAAATAAAAAAAACATTTTTATTTCAGTATTAGTGGTCCGCGAAAAAAATTTCCTTTTTTTACCGGTCCACAGGTCTAAAAAGGTTGGGGAACACTGATTTAAATTACACCTGAGCAAACAAAAAAAGTGGTAATCCAATCAAAAAGATCTTACACTCTCTAATGATCTGTAATTAAGTATCTCCAGTAAGAAGACATTGGATAAAGTCAGGGATAATACCCATGCTCTCTAATGTAAATACATCGGAGAAATATTTTTTGAACTCTTTCTAACGTGAGTGAATACGTAATCTCTGCTAGCGCCCATATTATAGAGTATTATGTATGAGAAGATGTATATATGTAGAAGAGACGGGTGATGTGTATCGTGATAGCGAAGTCTGAAATTATCACATCTCTTCCATTGGAACCTCAAAATAGTGGACAAATCCTTCGAACATAGAAATTTGTATCTTTTCCAGGATGAGAAAGTAAAAAAAATAGACTCATAAAGGAATATTTCGTAGTGCCTTTCACTGTAGCAAAAACCATGTGTATGACATTCTCCAAAGACCCACTAGAGTGCAAAATTTCAGTACGTGACGAGCCAATTGAACAAGCAACCCAGTTCAGATATCTTGGCAGTGAACTGCTCAGCTCTCATGACCTCCCCAGAGAAGTAAGGCCTCAGGTAGATAAAGCTGCAGTTGTGGCGGGCTGCCTGAGAGATGTCATATGGAGGAATAAAGATATGAGAACGGATATCAAGGTACGCATTTATAAGACCTGTGTGCGACCTTTCCTCACATATGGCATCGAAGCGAGGGCGGACACTGTCAGGACAAAAAGTATGCTAAGGACAACGGAAATGAGAACTCTGCGCATTATTGCTGGGAAGACTTTGCGTGATCGTGTAAGGAACACCACAATCCGAGAGGTCTGTGAGGTCCAAGATATGGTCAGATGGGGGCGACAGCGTCGATGATACTGGTACCAACATGTACAGATAATGAATTCCACAAGAATTCTATACATAGCTCTGCATGGGGTGCCAGATGGATGGCGTCCGCCAGGGAAACCCCCGAAACGATGAAGAGATAGCTGGAGCTCAGCATCAATAGAATCTTGAGAGTCTACAGAAAGTTTAAGAAGAAGCCTTTCACTGCAAGAGGTCCTTTTTAACTCATGTCAGTCAGTTATTAAGCATCAACACAGTAAATCTAGAGGCAAATAAGGTAACAATATATATAAGGGAAGTATGCTTTCTAATAGGCCACAGCACCGATATGAAAATTCTATTTTATTACAATTTATTCCGTGTAGTACAACCTGGTAGGTTTATTTCAGACTGGAATACTCAATTCTCGAGCTGGGAGACATCCCACGAAGGACAATTTAAGAAAATAGATGCTTTAGATGCTAGACACGAGACTCGGGGTTGGGTTTTTATATTATCTCTTCTTGCCTCGCTCAAGATCGTTAATTAGACAACCTACTTTCTTTTTTTATTCTTACGCGATTCAGATGCCGCCATGTAATGCCGTTTATTGCAAGACAGGAATGCCCATGTAAGCCAATACTCCCCATTTGAGATGCAGAAACTAAAAGCTGTTGTCTATGACCATATAAAAAAGAAACAATAAAATAATGGCGCAAATACCATTACCCTATAAGAAGAAACCGCCATTTTGTTTCTAAACCTTATCATCTCTTATTTTTAATACCAGTTTTATAGCAGATTAGTTTAAAGCTTATCATGAAAAAGTATTAAACACAAAAACGTTTAAAAATTGTGACTATTTTAAGATGAATTGATTTTTTCTTAATTGAATTGAAATAAAACGTTTGTTTTAGTAATATCCGTTAAATTTAAAATAATTTATTAAGCTATTTCTCCACACTTTGGCCACGTGACCAGGCAAAATAAAAAAAATATATCACATCGCGAGCCCCCCGTAAAACTTAATGTCTTGTTGATACAGCTGAACGTGGTAGAACAAATGTTGTACTTGCACAAAGACGATAAGCTTTATCAGGTAAGGATATTTACTGTTTTATATAATTAACACAGTGCATAGCTTATAAGAAAAAGTATTAACTACAAAAACATTAAGAAATTGGGACTATTTTAAGATTACTTGATTTTTTTAATGAATTTAAATAAAAAGTTTGTTTTTGTAATAGCTGTTAAGGATCAAAATAATTTATTAAGTTATTTCTCAACACTTTGGCCATGTGACCAGGCAAAAGATAAAAAAAAATAACACATCGCGAACCCTCCGTAAAACTTAATGTCTCGTTGATACAACTGAACGTGGTAGAACAAATGTTGTACTTGCACAAAGACGATAAGCTTTATCAGCTAAGGATATCTACTGTTTTACATAATTAATACAGCATAACAATGACTTGGGAAGTATTTTTTTTAAATAAATGTGATCGTTTTTCTTAGAAAATGTGTGCTATTTTCCTTCTGCACACATAAGCTATTCGTTATTCTCCTGATGTTTTATTGCGACCCTCCTGGGTTCAGAAACGATGGTTTAATGGGTCCAAGATTAATTGGTAAGTTGGAAGAAATTACTGTATATCTTGTGCGAAATTACTCCATATAGTTCGCCAGATTTACAATGTGCTTATACTACTGTGTACACTAAATATTGAAAATAAATAAACCAACTAACGAAATAGCCCCTGACTTTTTTACGGGGTGATTCAAAGACGAAGTATTAGTGAATGAGCTGTTCGAATAGCTCAAGGACATTCATCAAGAAATCGAGAATCTTCCGGCAGAAAACTTTTTTTTTAATCTGGCGAGTGGCAATCTCTTCCAACCAAACCAGAAAGATGTTTTTATAGGCCCTAACTGGTAACTAGACTGGAATCCTATTTAAAAAAATCTGGATTCCAGCGGGGATCGAACCCGAAACCTCCGGATCGGCAGACCAGTGTCTTACCACCAGGCCACGGAGGTCGTCGAGGAATAATTAAAAAAAAAATAAACAATAAAAAAAATTAAGATTAAATAAATGCCACTTAGGTAGAAAAGTTTCCAGCCGGAACGAGTAATGGCGTGTATGGACAGAAACCACGATGGCCACGCCCATTACATGCTCAGGGGATGGTACGTTTAAAATTTGACACATCTTTTTTATTTATTTATTTATTTATTTATTTATTTTTTCAAAACAGGCTTAGCCCAATTACATTGAAAAATACAAGACATTAAAAAAGAAGAAAAATTACAGGGAAAAATTTTTTTTTTTAAATTATATAAAGTAAAAAATAATGCATATGTATACAAATGAGTATTTACACACAAACGTATGTTACATATATATTCAGTCACTTAAGTATGTTGATGAGTGCTTTCTAACGCGCTTAATCTAAGAAGAAAATTTACTTTTGCTTTTGGTAATGTGATATGAAATATGTCAATATCCGAAGCAGTCCCGTTAAGAAGAGTTAAGGCCCTTCCAACAGGCATAGCGGCTGGAAGACCCGTTCTTGCGTATGTTATTGAGAACAGTTCCTGCCGGCGCAGTCTAGTGTAATTGTTAGGAACATTTAACGCTAATCTTTGTAGTAATGCTGGACAGCTCACAACTCCTCGAACGAGTTTGACAACGTATACCAAGAGACGCAGATCTCTTCTTACGCTCAAGGAGTTATACCCGAGCATGCCCAGCAGAAACTGCGTAGGATATAGCCACGGATAGACACCAAACTCACTCATGTAGAGATATCGTAGATATTTTTTTTGTACTTTCTCCACCATGAGCGAGTTCTGCGCCCCCACCGGGCTCCAAATGCAAGCATTGCTTTCTAGTTTGCTACGGATCAATGAATTAAACAACGTTTTGAGCACCAATTGGTTTTCAAACGACTTAGAGATTCTCATAACAAATCCTAGAGTTTTATAAGCTGAGTTGCACATAACTTCTATGTGAGGACCAAACGCGAGATTGCTGTGGAACAAGACACCCAGATCTTTAATATTATCTGTGCGGGGAATAGGTATAGATTCTAGTGTATATCTATGGAATTTCAAGACGTGTGAGCGATGATACGACATAATTTTGCACTTTGATGCGTTGAAATATAATTTATTATTGTGGCTCCACTCACAAACGTTGTTGAGATCTGCCTGTAGGTCTAAGCAGTCGGTATAAGAACGAATTTTTTGAAAGATTTTGAGGTCATCAGCAAATAGAAGAAACGTGGATTTTTTTATAACTCTACCTATATCATTAATAAAAATAAGAAATAAGGTAGGTCCAAGATTAGACCCCTGCGGAACACCTGAGTAGGCAGTGAAGTAATCGGAGTTGTAGATTCCATGTGAAACAAATTGTTTTCTATCTGTAAGATAATCTGACAGTAGCCTTAGTAAGTTACCTGGGATCCCAAGTTCACTCATTTTTTCTAATATTTTTTTGTGATCTTCTTTCAGTAGTGTGTCAACTCGAGCTAATTGGAGACTAGAAGACGTGTTGTTTCGTTATATACCGAAATGTTCAAAAACGAATATCACGCTGTAAACAAGTTTCTTTCGGGAAAAGATATTTTGCTGTTGTCAACAAAGTTTAATTTCTGTCGGGGTTTTCCTTGAGAAGTCAAGCGTCCTACTAGATAGGCCATGGATTTTATCTGAAGATCTTGAAAGATGGAAAAGTGGATAGCCATTATAATATGTCAATATAACCGTATATGATTAGGTGTATGGATGTGACAGAAGTGAAAGATGTGTGCCGGGATAAAACGAAGGGAAGATATGTTCTCTCTGTTAATCCTAACAGACATGGTGCGATATTCATGAGGATGATGATTTAGGATATACTCGTATTTAAGTATAGGTGTCCTAAAATGTATGCACATTTTTACACTTGAAAATTGGTCATACCATACATTTATGAAGAGTTTAAGAATCAAGAGGATTAGTTCTAAAAAAAAAAACTTTGATTTCTAGACTAATGGTGCACCTTAAAACTTGCCGAACAGATGGATTGGACGTTGAGGTAGTATTGAATACCCTCTGCGCTCCCTAAACCTCACGCTTATAAACTTTTTTTATGGAAACTCTTTAAAGATAAAGATTATGGTATAAAACCGGACAAAATTAATAATGAATTGAGAGAGAAAGCTTTTGAAAGAGAATGCGCCCAAATACCAAATTTTTTAAAGATTGTTCTTGCTATTCCGCGTTATCAGCAGTACATGGAACAGAACAGTCATTAATTAAAGTACTCGCAATAACTAAAAAATCTACGTTTATCTTCTTTGATTTGGAATTTTAATCTTACTCGTAGATATACCTTAACCCTTACCACTCATTTGTCGAATGCCAGCCGACATCGCTATATATACACTACAATTCAGTTGTCGGCTGGCGGCCGACAAGATAAGGCTTGCGCGCGCGGTGCATTTTCATTGTTTCTTGTGATTATTCGTTAAAAAAACATTTAATTTCACGTTTTATTAAGATTTTGACTGTTTTCCGTTTTTATTTTACTATAAAATAATCCTTGCAAATTCACATAACCTAAAATGGTGGGAACTTCGCGTGATATGTCATCTGAATACCAAGTGTTTTCGGAAGATGAATCTTATGAAAGTGACAGTGAGTACGAGTCTGTTGCCAGTGATTTTGAAGATCCTGATGATGCTAGTGTTAACAGCACAGAAAATAATGATGATAGTACAACAAATGTCGAAAGTCATAGTGAGCCAATGTGGTTTTGTGAGACTTGTTCCAGAAAACCTGGTCTCCATCCTGGAGATTGTTTTAAAAAGTACCATACTATGCAAAACTATAAGTAGTCCATAATGTTTTTAGTAAATTGTTTTTTATTTGAAGAATAAATCATTACAAATGAATTTTTAACGATTTTTTTTGTAACTACCTATTAATAAATTAATATTTTGACATTATTTAAATTAGAGTTGGCTGACAAACAATATAAAAAATAATGGAGTGGTAAGGGTTAATATATACTAAATTTATACTTGTGTAACCATTAAACGTGTGTATAATTTTTTGTATTCCATTATTGAAGAGATAAAACTTACGTCAATTTGAATTCAATGGTGTAAAATGATGGACGAAAGTTAATGAGGTTAAATTTGTATAAAATTATTTTTAAAATCAAACAAACATACCGACATTTTAAATAATTCAGTTAAATATTATTAGAGCTGTCGCGATATCCGAATATTTTATATTATATTAATTGACTGTGACATTAAATATTTCAATAACACATGGGTGCACACATTCAGGGAGATTAAATCAGATACGGAAGAAAGTGCTTTAGATGAAGTGACTATATAAGGAGAGTGTAAGATTTAAACCAGATATTTTTTTTTACTTTCTATTATGCAAATCACTTATTTGGCAAGAGAATCTCAAACTTAGAAATAACATTAAGCTAATTCGTTGGTTGTGAGTGAATCTGCAATGATTGATGGGTTATGTTTGCAAATACTTGCGAAGATTTTCGTAAAAATAAATATGGTAATTAAAAGATTTACTTTCGATTCAAGTTTATTACGGAATTTAACCGTAAAAGTTTTTGCAAAAAATTAATTGGGAGGTGTTTTTATTCGGTGTTTTAAATGAAATAATAAAAAAAGGTTGTAAAGGTTGATTCCTTTTCGAAAGATTTCGATACAAATACTAACTAATGTAGAGGGTTTCATGTGGCAAGTTCTGGCAAATTTCAACGCACCTTATTCGATTATAACCAAGAGACTCCAAAACTACCCTTCGTTAAAAAGTTTTCTATATATTTATTTGTTACCGGCAAATGATGAAATGTTTCCAAAAGAATTATGTAATTTGTTCGAGGGAAATGGTAAAGTACAGGATATCATAAAACAGGTAATATCCTTTCCTTTCACACATATGAAATTTACCTGATTCTTGTGGCCAGTGCCGGAAGGTTTTTGTTAAATCTATATATACGTCAATATTGTACCTAAAAATCGTAGGATTCTCAAAAATAACAATATTGATAAATAGATTATATGTATACCGCTTTTTCGTTATAAAATATCGTCCCATGAACGCTGTTTTTTTATTTAAAAAAAAGGCAGTTTTTTAAGTAGGTAAATAAATCTTTTCATGGAAATAAAATCAGACTAACGACCTTTGTTGTAGCCTAGTTGATAAGATGCCTGTCTTCCGATCCGGGGGTTTGCGTCTCGATTTCCTTTGGGATCCAGATTTTTCAAAAAAGGGTTCCAGTCTCAATTTTTCCTTAAAGCTTGTTTAACACTTTTCTGGTTGGCTGGGAGAGATTGTCACATAGTAATAAACTCACCAGGTTGTACTATATACAACGAAAGTATAATATAATTAAATCTGAAAGAAATATTTTAAAACCAGAAAGTTAATAAAGGATAACAAATCTACTGTCAATCATATCATTGGGACTAGTAATGGTGCATTTGATGTTAGGACATAACATAACATATATCAAGATTAATATGATCCAGGATGGGACTAGTAATGGTGCATCTGATGTTAGGACATAACATAACATATATCAAGATTAATATGATCCAGGATGGGACTAGTAATGGTGCATCTGATGTTAGGACATAACATAACATATATCAAGATTAATATGATCCAGGATGGGACTAGTAATGGTGCATCTGATGTTAGGACATAACATAACATATATCAAGATTAATATGATCCAGGATGGGACTAGTAATGGTGCATCTGATGTTAGGACATAACATAACATATATCAAGATTAATATGATCCAGGATGGGACTAGTAATGGTGCATCTGATGTTAGGACATAACATAACATATATCAAGATTAATATGATCCAGGATGGAGCTTGTTTAAAACAACCCTTAGCGTGTTTGTAGAGCCTTTATATAGTGTTGTATTACACTGCCGTTGTATACAGTACAACTTAACGGGCTTATTAACATATAGTATTCTTTTCTAACCGACCAAAAAGTTCCTAAACAAACCTTCCGCGATAATCAGATTGAAACTCATTTTTTAAGAAATATGGGTTCCAACGAGAATCGAACACGCGAACTCTGGATAATAAGACAAGAATCTTGCCAATTAGGTCACATATGTTATTTATTTCGTAGCTAAATGAAACTTATTCCATTGTTTCCAAGAAATGTAAGATACTTAAAACTTTTTTTAGAAATACTTAAATCACATCTATTAAAAACCACTGTCAATAGCTTCTGGTAGGTACTAAACTAGCAGATAAACCTCAACAATTTAAGTAGTGTCTGTGAAATGGACAACAAACGAACAGCGGAACGCCCCAAATGACCTCTCGCCAGCCATTCACTCATACATATCTAGGCCAAAATGAAATGCTCATATGCGGCATACTTAAACAGTATTTATTATTATTGTTTATTTCTCAAATATTTAAATAAAGCAAGGACTCAAAGGTACTAAGTACTCCAAATGTTAGTCGAAAAATTTAGTTACTTTTGAACTCGCGGTTCTTCATTGAACGTGTTATTTCGCAGTTAAAACTAACTTATTCCATTGTTTCCAAGACATTTAAAAATTCCTTGAACTTTTTAAGAAATATTTAGATCACACCTGTTGAAAATCACTGTCAATAGCTTCTGGTAAGCCGCAAATTAAAATAGCGGATAAACCACAAAATTTTAAAATAAACTGTCTGAAAATTTTGTTACTCTCGAACTCGCGATTCTTAATTGAATGTGTTGACAATGCTACCACTGAACGCATGCAATTATTATTACTAGACTGGCACTCTTTTTGGTAAAATCAGGAATCGAATCCGAAATCCGCGGGTGGAAGTCAAAAATGTTACCACTAGGTTACTCAAAATAAATTAAACTTGTGTTGTGTAATTATTAATCGAAAATATGTACATAATTTACTTTTATTTAATTTTTTATTCTTCTTCTTCCCGGTGTCATGTCAGGTCCCCCAACGTTGAATATCACCTGAGAGTAGGCATCTTTGTCCCCGGCAGCCCGAAAAAGATCCCCGACGCTCCTTTTACCAGTCGAATCACATATATTGCGAAGCCAAGAGATTTGCCTCCTGCCAACACCTCTTCGACCCTCTATTTTCCCTCGGATGATCAGGTGCAGTAATTTGTACTTTGCTCCTCTAAGTACATGACCCAAATAGGACACCTTTCAGATTTTAATATTAGTCAGCAACTTTCTATCAACATTGGCTCTTTGAAGAACCCTTGTGCTGCTGACCATATCCGTCTAGGGTATCCGTATCATTCTCCGGTGCATCCACATTTGAATGCTTCCAGTCGGTTCATACTACCAACTTTAAGAGTCCATGATTCCACTCCATGCAATAACTCTGACCAAAGGTAACATTTGACTAACCGTTGTTTAATTTTGTCTGAGTGGTTGAAATACATTGCATACTAGCAAAAGGCCTGCCAGATTGAAACCTACTTGAAACGTTTCAGTAATTATTTCAAGTATTTAGCTTTAATTATTGACGAAGAATTATAACTCTTATGACTGCTATTTGAAACCCAAATCCAAATACTGTTTTTATCAGTTCCTCTGATTAGTTATGAACCTTAACTATCTGATTTCGTTCAATCCATGCATCTTCTCACGCACGCTCTTATTTAAAAAAAAAAGAAGGAATTAGAGCCAAGTTAATACTTGCTCCAATGTATATTTTATGCAATGTAAAAGAAAAAGTTTGAGAGTAGATCGTGAGAAAATCAATTTTATTTTTCGATACTGAAAAATATATTTTTTAACTGTAACAAATTGAATATAAATCGGCAAAGTTGATAAATAGAGTGTAGAAATTGTGATAATTAGAACGCGTCGAATATTTTAAATCTATTATTTTCATTTTAGATTAACCGTCTATTCGCTCAGCGGTAGAGTGGATCTACTAACTTGTTCTTTCATTTTTTAGTTGGACCTCTTATTTTATTGGTTTAGTTTTTTTTCAATCTACTGGAAATAGTTTGCTTTGACGTTTCTAATTTTTTTTAAAGAATTATTTCTGAAGTTTGTCACGGTTATGAACTTTTTAAAAGGTTTTTATACATGGTTGAGTAAACGTGGTTTGTAAAGTTTTACAATTTAAATAATTCAAATGATTAATATAAATACGACCTCAGTGATCTCGTTGGTAAGATTTTATCTTACTATCTTCCAAACAATTCAAATGATTAATATACTCGTAAATACGACCTCAGTGATCTCGTTGGTAAGATTTTATCTTACTATCTTCCAAACAATTCAAATGATTAATATAAATACGACTTCAGTGATCTCGTTGGTAAGAGCTTATCTTACTATCTTCCAAACAATTCAAATGATTAATATACTCGTAAATACGACCTCAGTGATCTCGTTGGTAAGATTTTATCTTACTATCTTCCAAACAATTCAAATGGTTAATATAAATATGACCTCAGTGATCTCGTTGGTAAGATTTTATCTTACTATCTTCCAAACAATTCAAATGATTAATATATTGTAAATACGACCTCAGTGATCTCGTTGGTAAGATTTTATCTTACTATCTTCCAAACAATTCAAATGATTAATATACTCGTAAATACGACCTCAGTGATCTCGTTGGTAAGATTTTATCTTACTATCTTCCAAACAATTCAAATGGTTAATATAAATACGACCTCAGTGATCTCGTTGGTAAGATTTTATCTTACTATCTTCCAAACAATTCAAATGATTAATATATTGTAAATACGACCTCAGTGATCTCGTTGGTAAGATCTTATCTTACTATCTTCCAAACAATTCAAATGATTAATATATTGTAAATACGACCTCAGTGATCTCGTTGGTAAGATCTTATCTTACTATCTTCCAAACAATTCAAATTATTAATATAAATACGACCTCAGTGATCTCGTTGGTAAGATCTTATCTTACTATCTTCCAAACCGGGGTTATTGATTCAATTTTCGTTCAAACCCAGACTTATTTTTTAAGAATATGATATTTTTTTAAGGAATCTTTAACATCTTTCTGGTTTGTTGGAAGAGATTGCCAAATGACAATGAACCTGTCAAGTTGTACTGTGATCAACGAAAGTGTAAAATAATACTGTGCTATACTGAATCACGTTTTCTTTTTACACAATATATTTTTTATAGCTTATTCACATGTGACAATCTCTTCTAACGAACCAGACAGAGGTTAAAAGAGCCAATAAGTTAAATTCAGACCAGAATTCTTAGTATTACTAACAACTCGAGGTTTGCGGGAATCGAACCAGCAAACCTCGGGTTTGGAAACAGTGCTTTTACCAATTAACGGACAATACCTAAATTATTTATGATTTTCAGATGACATTGTGATCTTAATAAAGCAACAGCTTTGGCTGGCTGTCTGCGGGACACTATATGGAGAAACAAACACATGCTAACCGAAAGTAAGGTCAGAATATACGAGTATAAGACATGCGTCCACCCCATCATGTCATATGGGATAGAAGTGAGAGCCGATACCAACAGGACAAAAAACCTTCTCAGAGTGGCAGAAATGAGAACCCTACGCTCCATCGCAGGCAGAACTCTTAGAAATCGGATCAGAAATGAGACGATAAAGGCTGTCTGTGGTGTTGAAGACATAGTGAAGTGGAGAAGCAGAAGGCGCTTCTGGAGGGATCATGTGGACCGCATGTAGGATATAAGACTGGCAAAAATCGCTAAGACTGAAAACTCTAACAGCAGGAGATTATCAGGAAGGCCGCCGAAAAGGTGGAAGGACAACTGGACTTCATCATCTCAGGACAGCCCACCATCACAAACAGGTCGTACGACCTAAACCAAGAGGAAGAAGAAGAAGATTGTGATCTTGTGAAATAAGCCTAAAGAACTTCAAGAATTTGTAAGTAAACTCTAAGTTGGGAGCAATAAAGCAAACTCAGAATGCACTTTGGCAAGACCTAAGCAATGATCAAGGACTTAATTCAGAAAAAGCAATTAAATTTGGTGGAAACCAGCTATCAACCAAAACTGTCCACTATTTCATAAACGTCTAGGACAAGTGATTTATTTTGAAACCAATACGGTGGACGATACAAAAAAATAAGGTTGAGGCACTTTTGAGAATTTGAAATGTTTACGTAAATTTACGCAAGATAAACGATCTGTATTGATTTAAGATTTTTATGCAAATACTCGTACATTTGGCAGATTTATTGCTTTAAAGCAGTTTCTTCCAATCAACCAGTTTTTCTTTCATTATTATTATTGGTACCTATGACATTGTCCTTAATATTATGTATGAAAAAATATTTGAAAAAAACAAACGCTATTAAAAATGTAAAGGACAAATCTCAAGGAAAATAGAGATTAGAATGGGAATTGAAAGGGAGATATAGAAGAGAAACATTTTGATATAAAAAATAATTTTTAAGTTTATGTATTATTTATATATAGACATTAACATTGTGGAGGTTTAAAGACATTTGCCTCAAGTCTTGTTTGTGCTCTCCTGAAAATGAGGTGAAAGCCTTGAAACCGGTAGGGTTATACCGTTACAAAAAGTGGAATAAACAGTATTTGATAAAAACAAATTACAATTCTTAAGTTTATTTTTAAATATCGATAAGAACGAAGTACATCTTATTGAGCCAGAAACATAGTTGCAAAGTCGAGCCGAATGAACCTTAAAAGATGAAGTGTGATGTATTGGTATACAAAGGATTCCACTGTCACCAGATCGGAGGGACAGTTCATGCTTAGAAAGAAAATTGAATTTATCACACAGATACTGATGACAGCTTGGATTGTTCAATATTCCAAAGATGCTTGACAGAACTTGAAGATTTCTTTGCTGTGTTATTTTAAGCCATGGTAGTCTGGCACATTATTCGGATATATGATCATGTCTTTTTAGATTAAAAAGAAATCGAATACGAATTTCGTATCAACCGTCAAACTAGACTTAATGCACGTTCTGAGATAGTTACATCTGCAAAATTCACATACAAACAATTCAACAGTTTAAGTTGCAGCCGCTCGTGAGATTTGACAACTCTCAGTAAAAAAAAATTGGCACAATTTCACTGAAACAACCAAAATATATTGACACAAATCCATTTAATGGGCTATTCTACTCTATAAATTTGATTTTTTTTACATATTTTTCAAGTTTAGACCTTTAAGAATATGTTCTCAAAAGGAAATTTAAAAATTCTCAATATTTACGAAGTTATAGTTATAAATGAGGCAGCAATTACGACGCACCGGAATAACTCAGACAATAATCTCAAAACTTTAAATGCGGTTTTCTCGAAACTACTTTTTTCAACCTGGTCGACATAAAATCTCAAGTTCTATCCAGCCAATTGCCTTTAAATTTTAATATAAAATTTTAATAAATGTTTTTATATCGTTCCTACCTTGAAAAAAAAGAAAACTATTTAAAAGAAAATATATTTGAAAAAAAGGGTAAATTTTTTTTATTAAATTTCAGACAGGCTCCATTTTACGTTTTTTTTTCTTTGGTACCAACTATAACGACATTATTTTTTATCAAGAAACTGTGTATAATTTTGTTTCAAATTTACGAAAGGGCTTTAATCATGTCGACCAACTCATCCCCTTTTTTTTCACGACAAGATATAACAGCTGATAACATCTTGAATTTTAATTTTTTTTGTACATTCTCAAATCATCAATAAACAAACTCTTAAAACGTGCACAGGAAAAAAGCTTTTAGTTTTTTTTATTAAGTCTGAAAAAACGCCCGAAATTCACGCCTCTAGAGTAAAATACTCCCTTAAACCTAGTTCGCGCCTCTAGAGTAAAATACCCCCTTAAACCTAATTCACGTCTCTAGAGTAGAATACCCCCTTAAACCTAATTCACGCTTCTAGAGTAGAACACCCCCTTAAACCTAATTCACGCCTCTAGAGTAGAATAACCCCTAACACCTAATTCACGCTTCTAGAGTAGAACACCCCCTTAAACCTAATTCACGCCTCTAGAGTAGAATAACCCCTAACACCTAATTCACGCTTCTAGAGTAGAACACCCCCTTAAACCTAATTCACGCCTCTAGAGTAGAATAACCCCTAACACCTAATTCACGCTTCTAGAGTAGAACACCCCCTTAAACCTAATTCACGCCTCTAGAGTAGAATAACCCCTAACACCTAATTCACGCTTCTAGAGTAGAACACCCCCTTAAACCTAATTCACGCTTCTAGAGTAGAATACCCCCTTACACCTAATTCACGCCTCTAGAGTAGAATACCCCCTTAAACCTAAATTGTAGAAATACTGACTCTTATTGTATGTCGCTAATGAATTTTTTGTGGTAGTTTTGTGGCGGAAATGTGACACTTTGTCCTTCCGAGAAAGGAAAGAGGTGTCGTAGTATACAGTGGTCTTTCCTTATCCGCGGTTTCAACTACACACGGTCAATTCGAAATTATCAAATGAATATTTCGAACGTATTGTCTGAAAGTCAGTAGTAGCCTAGCGTTACGAAACAGGGCCTACGCTATAAGCCTTATTACATCTATCACATCATAACTATCATCATCACAAGAAGAAGTGTGAGTATAGTACAATAAGATATTTTACCATTGTTTATTCGACTTTTTTGTAACGGTATAACCCTACCGGTTTCAAGGCTTTTACCTCATCTTCAGGGGAGCCCAGGCAAGATTTTCTTGTTTGTGAAGTCTTGTTTGTGCTCCCCTGAAGATGAGGTGAAAGCCTTAAAACCGGTAGGGTTATACCGTTACAAAAAAGTGGAATAAACAGTGTTTGATAAAAATAAATTACAATGTCTTTAATCCTCCACAACGTTAATGCATTAACTATAAACAACATAAAATATTTTAGGAGAGAGAGAGACCACATTCACATATCTTTAATTTTAAAGTATATTTTTATTTTCTCACAGTGTGTTAATATAGTTTAGTTCCTCAGTACCACCCCTACCCACGCTGTTATGGGGACAAAATGAGTCCCCATCCAGCGCGATCTACACTAGAAAATCGAAATCTTCTTTATCATTTTAGGAGCGTGACGTCATCTAGTGACGAAGAAGTAACTGCCCAAAGAGACTCCTTCTCCGGTTGCGACAGCTGAATGAAAATAATAGTAGGAAAATGACTCGCACCGCAGTAAAATCTTTTTTGAACTCAAGCCACTTTACAAGAAAAAAATTACTGTGCTGCTAGTCATTTTCCTTCTCTCGTAATGTCGGATCCTAAGTCCGTCGTCGCTACTATTCTTTTCACACTCAGGTGTGTCGCCATCGGAGAAGAAATCCCTTTGGACAGTTCCTTCTTTGTCACTACGTGGCGTCTCGCTCATAAAATACACAAACAAGATTTTGGTATTCTGGTGTAGATAGTGCTAGATGGGGACTTATTATGTTCCACATAACAGTGTGGGTGGGGATGGGATTGAGTGGAACTGACTGGAAGGCTTTCTATTTAAAAAAAATAAAAAAAACAATCTAGGTTCTAGTGGGAATCGAACCCTTAACCTCCGGATTAGGAGACAGGCGTCTACCGGCTATGTCATGGAGGTCGACAAAGTTACGTGTGTATAGGACATATGTATAGTATTTATAGGATTCGGTACTACTATAGTATTCGCGGTTTCATGCAGTCACTGATGGTATGGACTGTATCCCCCGCGAATATGGGGGGGCAATTGTAATTATAAAGAGTATGTTTTTTTTAATTACAGCACAGATAAATAAATATCATTCGTTTGGACCTTAAAATGCTTCCGTAATTAATTCCTTGACATTTAAAGCCCTTTCAAGGGAACGTTTCGTAACCGAATTTATAAATGCTGCAATCAAATTTAACATTTGATAAATTTCAGTTGATGTGAAAAAAATATAAATATTTTTGAGAAATTTTAAGAAAGTAGTAATTATATTATATAACACTTTCGTTGTATATAGCAGTACTTGGCGGATTTATTACAACGTGGCATCTCTTCCAATCAACGGGAAAGACTTTTAACAATCCTGAAGTGAATATTTGAACCCGTAATTACTAAATCGAAAGACGTACGTCTTATCAACTAGGTAACGGAGCTTATCATGCAAATAATTCAACTTAACTTATACAGTTATATTTTGTAACATCTGTTACCCAATAATCTATGTAAGGTATGTTAACTTATATGCGCAAATATGAGTTTAATCAGTCCGGGAACATACAGAAATCCTGAACCACCAGGGACGCCTGGACTTTCAGGAATCGTGCTCTTTAAATAGTAATGAATGGGCTAATCGCAAGTAAATGTATTTTTGAGTCGTTTTTGTACAGGGTTTTTGAGTTAATTTTGTTATGTAGAGGTTCTCTGATACATGAATATTTTTTACAAAGGTTTCACAATGATAAATATGTTGAGAAACGCTGCACTAGGGCCACAGCGCTGACATGTTGTTTGTTTGGAAGACATTTAAATGTGACAAAAAATGAAGGTTTTTTTTAATAATAGGCAATCCACCCAAACAAGGATGATTTGTGCCACCAAATTACTCTCTATGCGATTATATAAGTCAATATAATGAAACTTATATACGAGTATATATAATGAAACTTATATACAAAAATGACAATTCAAGATAATTTAAAGTTTCAACATTTGTTTTATGACCCAGAGGTTTGCTGATTCGATTCCCGCTGGAGCTCAGTTTAAAAAAAGAGAGGTTCCCACTTAAGGTCACATAAACATATTTCTGGTTGGTTGGGGAAGATTGTCGCATGTCAGTAATCCCACAGGGCTGTGCTGTATACAAAGAAAGTGTTGTACATGACTCGCTCAAGTGCTGCTACCTATGGATATACTGCCCTCATAAACAAAAACGCAGCTAACGGGAAAAAAACAGAAATTTAACTAAGTATGAGGCAATATCCCATATCAAATTCTGAAACATAAATCCATAAAAAAAAATACAGGAAACCATTTATTTCAATACAAAAATCGACATAATGTATTCTTTAATTTTACAAAATGCTAGGTTTTTCTAAGCAAAAAAGCAGTAAAATGTCATTCATAAGCAAAAAGACAGCAAGTTCCTAAGCGTTGGCTGCGTTTTTGCTTACGAATCACATTTTACTGTTTTTTTGTTTATGAATCACGACATTTTTAAGCAGCAATGAAAAACATGAAAGTACAGTTTTCTCAAAACTTAACTTTTGCCATTAGCTGCATTTTTGCTTATGAGGGCAGTATATCATAGGTAGCAGCACTCGAGCGAGTCATGTACAACAATTTCTTTGTATACAGCACAACCCTGTGAGATTACTGACAGCACAACCCTGTGAGATTTGTTTAATTATCATAATTTTAGCAAGTTTGAATCAGATCGCTCTTGAAAGAAGATTGCTCTCGAAACGGCGCCCTATAAAATTGTACTTCTTTTCTCTTTTGGCGCTCTGTCGTTATACGAGGCATATCCAGAAAGTAAGTGTACTGAATTTTTGTAGGTTACATTTTTTTTTATTTAAACAAAAAAAATACGTGGTTACCGTAGTAGATATGTAAGCTATTTTTCGACATAGTCGTCATTCCTCTCAATGCAGGTGGTGAAGCGGAGTAACAACTTTTTGATGCCTTCCTCGAAGTAGTTTCCCGCCAACCCCTCCGTCCATTTCTCCACCTCCTCCTTTACCTCCTCGTCGGATGAAAACCTTTTCCCACCCATGTGCAGCTTCAGGGAGGTAAAGAGATAGTAATCTGAAGGTGCTAGGTCAGGGAAATGCGCGGGATGGCTCAGGACATCCCATTTAAACGAGGCGAGCAGTTCCTTCGTGGCGTTGGCCGTGTGTGGTCTGGCATTGTCGTGCAGCAGGCAGACTCCCTTTGTCAGCATACCTCTCCTCTTGTTCTAAATCGCCCTCCGCAATTTTTTTAGGGTCTCATAGTATCTTGCAGAGTTGATGGTCTCCCCTTGAGGCATATATTCAATTAAAATTATGCCTTGACAGTCCCAAAACACGGATGCCATGATTTTCTTGGCTGAAATTGTGGTTTGAACTTTTTGGCGGAGGGTGAAGAGGTGTGACGTGACCGTTTTTAACCTCGCTACACCACTTGTACACACTCGTACGATTCATAGCTTTATCACCATCTGCAGTTTTCCCCTCATTATAAACCTCAACCGGAGGTTTTCCCTTCCAAACGAGATAACGGATGACGCCGCGTATTTCGCACTTGGCGGGAGATTGGATTGACATTTTTCACGAAACGTGTTGTCGCGTCGACACTTCTCAACGTACTGACCTCGAACCGGTCTCGTTGCGGAGGGGAAGGGTCAGGCTACACGGAAGTGTAGCCAACATGTCGAAAATAAAATCCATCCGGTCGTGAGAGCCTCAGTACACTTACTTTCTGGATACGCATAGTAGTATGTATGTTAGTTATGTATTTTTGTAATGTGCTCATCTGACATTAACATTTTTCTCTCCTCATATTTTTATGCGCTATTAAAATGCAGTCATATAAATGACTGTAGCGAGTAGAAAAGAATGAAAGTCAGGGTTAAACACGCTAATTCAATAACCTTAATGCTATAAAATGAATCATGAGATCTTCATGAGACATGGATACATTAATATTCGCCGTTTTTGTTCCTCTTATTCTCGTTTTTATTGCCGCTCTTTATGACATCGTGAATGCCATTCGAGCACTTTCTTTCTGATTCCATTACCAAAGCGTTTAGTTAAGTACCTGCCATTTACAGGTGGATTAAACAGATCGTGATCAGTGGCGTAGTGAGGTATTTTTCATACCAAAAAGTAAAAATGTTTAATTATTCAATATAAAATGAATCGAAAGTTTTTTTTTTAAATATTACATTCAGTGGTATGATAGTGTCGATGTTGATGTATGGAAGCAAAGTCTGAGCATTGAAAATTATTCATAAGAACATAATAAATGTACGCTTTGCGTAGAATATATAGAATTAAAATGTTTGACAAAGTAAGAAAGTATCGACTTCAATAAGGGTAAAGGTAGGAAAACCATTTAGACAGTCGATCGGAGCGTGGTTGTTATTGCGACAGGATTTTGAGTACTTGGGCTTTCAGGATGAATGACGAGTGGAAGGGATTTATGTGAGATTTATGATTGTGTGCGGTATAGTGTGGGATGAATATTTTTGGTCTTTCTGGAGTGATGATGTGTGAGGAGTTGAATTTCGCAAGATGTTTCCAGTTGTAGTTGAGTGTCACTGTTTGTCAGGTTGATGAGAGCGTGCAACGGGGTTTTGTTTTTGTGTAATCAAAAATCGGAAAGAAGTATCGATTTATTTTTTTCATGCTAAATATCCTCAGTGAGATACGGGCAAAAGCCTAGTTTACTGGGGATACGACAAATGAAAGGCAACAAACCCAGATCCATTAAAATTGTATGTCCAAATCAAATTATCTGTTGTTTTTCTCAAATTGTGTATATTTCTTGTCATGTGTAATAATAAATAAATTAATAAATAAATCGTAGAAAGGATAACTGTTTGTTAGAGATGGATGTTATAAGTAGAAATTTGTTAGAGATGGATGTTATAAGTAGAATTATGTTAGAGATGGATGTTATAAGTAGAATTATGTTAGAGATTGATTTTATAAGTAGAATTATGTTAGAGATGGATGTTATAAGTAGAATTATGTTAGATATTGATTTTATAAGTAGAATTATGTTAGAGATTGATTTTATAAGTAGAATTATGTTAGAGATGGATATTATAAGTAGAATTATGAAAGGAATCTTGAGTAGGGTTGGCCCCATTCAGGGAATGAATTGCGAAATACTAACGAAACATATAATATATATGTCTTAAATGAATGGAGAGCTTCGAATAGGTAGATTGAATAAAGAGAGAGAGGAAAAATTTGCCATCGGAACATTGGGTTTGATTTTTAAATACTGCATGCTTGCTGAAGTGCAACAGCTTTTACACAATGAACTAATACATGAACATATGTCTTACACTCAGAGTGGATCACAATCATATTCGGTCAGGAGGGATCGGCTATCACATCGATCATGTGCTTCCAGTATGGAACACATGAGGAATGTTCCATGGTCTGCAACTTACCACATTCATATAGAAACGACTCCTTAAGACCCCATCTGTGCATCAAGTAGACGCAGGAACTGTGATATGCGTGGACTCGGTTTAAGGTCATCCAGATTTTATGCCGCTAATTGGGGCATTAGTTATAACTATGCTTTTGAAAATAGCTCAGGGTTTTAAAGACGTTTTTTAAACTGACTCAGGTTTTAACTACACTTTTTATACTTACTCACGGTTTTACTTATACCTTTTAAACTGACTCAGGGTTTTAATTATATCTTTAAAACTGACTCTGGGTTATAACTAAACTTTGTAAACATATTCAGATTTTTAACAATATATTTTAAACTGACTCAGGGTTATAATTAAGTTTTAAACTGGTTTAGGTTTTTAACTTAGCTTTGTAAACGAACTTAGGGTTTTAACTAAGCTTCTTACACAGATTCAGGCGTTTAACTATGCTGTTTAAACCGACTTAGAGTTTTCAATAATAGCTCAATCGGATCTTGTATCCATCTTCATTAAACGATAATTACCTGTGAAAACTGGTCGTTACTTGTACTACGTTTGGAGTCTTTCAAGAGATCTGTCACGTACCTGAAATAAAAAAAAATATATATTAGAAACTATGTACAAAAATAAAAAGTAAAATTTAAAGTAGATACACCTTAGCCAAGTTTTTAATTGAAAAATTAAGTGCAAAATGCACGCCTGCGTTGGTCTGAACACATAGCTCGCATGCTTGAGTACAGACTCCCAATAAATGTCCTCTTTGGCGAGTTGACGGAGGGCAGAAGAAAGCACGGTTAGCAGCGCAAGATATATAAAGATGCATGTTGTTTATAGTTAAAGCATTAACACTGTGGATGTTTAAAGACATTGTAATTTGTTAGTAAAACACTGTTTATTCCACTTAATATAACAAAATAACTCTACCGGTTTCAAGATTTCCATCTCATCATTAGGGAAGTACGAACAATACGCAGATCACAAACATGTTATTATGTCTGTTATTTAGGTTTTATTTTCTAATATGATGCATAATACTGAAAAGAGACGAATAAATGCTTTAGAAATGCGTACACTGAATAAAATATATGGTTTGACAATGTAGGACAGAAAACGAAATGAATTTATTAAAGATAAACGTTAATCAAGAATCTTAACAAATAAATATACTACTACATACATATACAGCATCACGCCATTTGCCTTGCGGTGTAGGGAGACAGAACAGATATCTTTTTCATACTTCTCACTTTACCTTCTTTTAAAATCTAGTCCATTTGGTCCAGCTACGTTTTCCTCGGTTTACCTTTTCCACGCACACCTTTTACTTTTGATTTGTATTCTCGCTTAGTCTTCGGTCATAATTTATTCTCTCTACACATCCAAACCATCTTAAAGATTCTTTATTTATCTTATTTAAAACATCCTTTTATCCATGCATTAATATCTGATGTCTTCATTCCACTTTCTTTCAAACATTGAAACTCCACTAATTTTTACTAGCGCACGCATCTCCATAATATTAAATATTATCTTATCCTTCTTATGCCAAGTCCAATGTGGGCACCAACACTATATTCTGTATTGTCATTTTTGCTACAACTATGCCATTGTTGTTAAAAACATTAAGTGCTCCACTCACCTAGTTTCCTGTTGCTACCTTTCTTTCAATGTCCCTTTCAACTCGTCGTCCATGACACGTAAACATAACAGAACTCTTCAACCTAGTTTTTCTGATTTTACTCATACATCACACACACTTTTTACCACACTTATTTCTATAATCATACCCTTCGATTTCGCTTCATTAATTTTCAAACCTTTTACTGGATCTCTCATATAGCTCACTTATATCATTTTCAGCAAGCATAACCATATCATCTGCATAAAAAAGTTCACCTACATTTACTTCACTTATTTTTACATCTCTCCCATCATCTTTTAGATCACGTTCACGTGAATCTATATATAAATGAAACAACCAAGATATGTCATCACACACCCTTGTTTTATGCCTTTCTACTACTCTCGTTTAAAAAGGTCGTTCTAAGATAAATGTTTGAAATAGACGATTTCTGCAAAGAGAAGAGCGAAAGCAACTGAATGCCAAGTATTTGCAGACGTTTGGGCATCAGGCGGATGTGGGATGGTGCCGTTTCGAGGTTCTCTCGTACGTAGTTCACGCTCTGTTAACACACTGTCCGCTACGGAGCGAAGCACTTCCGTGCCGCATCGTGGCTCCTCACCGTACCGTAATCAGATTAGCTAAACATTTTTCTAACAGTACAATATGTGGTATCCATCTTCTCTCGTATGGCACTCTCCTCTTCATATGCGCGTTGGTGATGCTGACACGTTAGAGGAGTAACTACCGGGAGACAACATTGTCTCCAGGCCCAGTAACCGAGTCTTCGGGTTAAGAAACACTGGAATATACATGGAACTCGCAGTTTGTCATTGCCACCACGAGTTGATAATTTTCCATCGTACACTTCACACCAGAAGGAACTAAAATGGTTGAACGTGAGCATTAGACGCAAAATCCACATACTGCCACTATTGTATAATATCATTAACTGTTCCGTCACTTATCTCACCGAAAATTTTCAGCGTCTTTCCGACCGTGGACTTGCGCTATGCTCAAACAGAGATATTTATTGGCTATCCGACGTCACCGGTTTTCTTTTTGTATGTCGTCCTTTACTGTCCATGCAGTGAGACTCTGGAACCAGTTACAAATTAATGTCAGACTTGCACCGTTTTGGCATGCGTTGAAAAAAAAGTATTAATTTCTAGCCAGTAATATAACGTGTCTCATTTCTAAATTTTCTTTCCTCTTCCCCAATCCTTTCCTTTTCCTTTTATTGGTGATATCTCACTTTTACTTTTAGTATGCACACTGTTTAAGAATTTTATAAAAGTGAATAATCATTCGAATATTTTTTACGACCATGTAACTTGCTTCATTTACTTTTGTCTGGTTGGTTGTACCTGGCAAAAATCCCGCCAGATAGTTTTAACATGAAGCGTTAAATGAATAAATAAATGAATAGCTTGCGAATATTGTTACCAGATGAAAACGAGACTGGGCCCCATGGTTTTTAAGTTACCATCAGAACTAGAACCAAAAAAACCCCGGGAGGAAGTAAAGCGTCTTTCCAACTAGGCCACGGAGGTCATCTATTGTGTGTGTTTGATTGAATATTGACTTTGTTTTTGCGGAAGCAAGCTTCGTTTATTAAAATCGAGAAAGTTGTGACTTCCGAAGAATATGTTGTTAACAATATATTTTATGATATACCACCTTAAGACGGTATCGTGTTGTGTTAATAATTATGAATATAGTTAAATTTTGATATTTTTATTTATTTATTTAACACTTTTATTGCAGTACATCCCCACGAAATCCATAAACATATACGCGAGAACATGCCCACGAACCCCACAAAGACGGACAATCACCCGAACATTATTTTTCATATAAAGTGAGATATCATCAATCAAAAGGAAATGAAAGGATGGTGAAGAGGAAAGGAAAAGAAAAATCAGGAATGAAACACGTTATTTTACTGACTAGAAATTAAGAGTTTTTTCAGTCGCTTCTTAAAACATGCCAAGGACGGAGTTAGTCTTACATTGGTTTGTAACTGATTCCAGAGTCTCACTGCATGGACAGTAAAGGACGACTTAAAGAAAGAGGAGCGGTGAACTGGAAAGGCCAATAAACCATCTCTGTTTGGAAAGATGCTGAAACCATGATTGGAAAGACGCTGAAACTAATCCATGATTGGAATGACGCTGAAAATTTTCGGCGAGATAAGAGGGTGCGGCGGGACAGTTAAGGATGTTACACAATAGAGACAGTATGTGAATTTGGCGTCTATTTCTAACATTCAATCAGTTCAATGCCTTCTGGTATGAAGTTATATGATCGTACTTTCGTAGGTTGAAAATAAATCTTAGGCACACATTTTGAAGACGCTGTAATTTGTCCAGCTGTTCCTCTATAACATCCAAGTAACATACGTCCGCATAGTCCAGAATCGGCAAATGATTGAGAAATGAGCAAAGATTTTTATTCGAGTGTTGGCGTGTATACTTGCATATATATGAATTGTCTTTTTTTATTGTGATTTTTTTCGTTCCTTAGATAGATTATTAAAAGATCATTACGAGATCAAATAAATGAGGTAAAACGGAGGATCTTCTTCAGCCTTAATTCCCTTAAAGTGTTGCAAAGATTCCTATCTACTAAAACAAAATTCTGCTCTTTCCGGTTTGAGGCTAAGTGAACGTCTGTTATTTTGATATTACAGAAGAACAACTGAACAAATTACAGCGTTTTCAGTATGTTTGTGAAAGTCCTCTATAAGATACAGACAATAACCAAGTTTACTGGAGACATGACAAACGAAAGGCAACAAACCCAGATCCATATAAATTGTGTAGACTTTGAGTTCCCTGTTGTTTTTTTTAATTACCTATAATTATTAATTTGTAGGATTTATTATCATGTATAAATAAATTTATTGTCATTTATAAATAAATTTATTGTCATTTATAAATAAATTAAAATAAATTAATTTTTAACTCGAGAACGTACGATCACATCACTTCATTCCAGAAGGAGCTAAAATTGTGGAACGTGAGAAAAAGACGCAAAATCCACATACTGTCACTTTTGTACAATCCCCTTAACTGACCCGCCATCCTCTCTTATCTCGCCGAAAATATTCAGCAAATTTTTCATCATGGACTAGTGTTATGCTCAAATAAAGATTGTTTATAAGCTTTCACAATAAAATGCGCTTTTCCTTTGATTGATGATATCTCACGTTTATTTTTACTGTATATATGATTAATAAATTTTGTAAAGGTAAAAATTATCATATAAATATTTTTAGCGATCATTTAACTTTCTTTAGTTTATTTTGTTTGGTTGGTTGGAATAGATTGCCACCTGGTAATAAGTTCGTCAGATTTCGCATTGAAGTGTTAAATAAATAAATAGAATTTCAGATAAATATTAGGTAGACTTCAATATAAATACTACCTATTGCATAGGTCTCAAATCGTATCTTTCGGAAAATTTTAACGCATTTTCTTTGATCATAGCCAGGAGACTCCGCCGAAAAGATTATTTATATATTTTCTTCTAACCGGTGTATAATGAAATGTTTTCAATCGCAATAGATTTGAGAGAAATGTTCGAGCACGGTGATGTGTGTTATTTGGATGCTGAATAAGAGATGTTGGATAAGATGAAGAAATTCCAAAACTTTTCCATCCGATTCATATTTAACCTAAGTAAGTATAATCGATTCATATTTAACCTAAATAAGTAAAATCGATTCATATTTAACCTAAGGAAGTATATTCGATTCATATTTGACCTAAGGAAGTATAACCGATTCATATTTAACCTAAAGAAGTATAATCGATTCATATTTAATCTAAGGAAGTATAACCGATTCATATTGAACCTAAGGAAGTATATTCGATTCATATTTGACCTAAGGAAGTATAATCGATTCATATTTAACCTAAGGAAGTATAATCGATTCATATTTAACCTAAAGAAGTATAACTGATTCATATTTAACCTAAGGAAGTATAATCGATTCATATTTAACCTAAGGAAGTATAACCGATTCATATTTAACCTAAGGAAGTATAACCGATTCATATTTAAACTAAGGAAGTATAACCGTGCAGTTTAAGGAATTACTTGAGACAACCCTTTTAGGAAGTCTTATCAAAATTGTATGAACACTACACTACACCTAAAGCTGAATGTATTACTATCACATATCGGAAGATCTATAAAGGTTTCTTTTTAGTTCGTCTTCTCTTGATAAGTTTTCTGCGGTTTTCTTACCGAATATGTTTTTCTAAACATATGCAGACGTGTGGAAGTACCAAATCTAATAACGGCAGCCACTGTCTTGTTTTCCTAATCTCAACTTATTTATATTTACTCAACGTACTCGTATTTATATCCGGGGATTGAGAGTTCAAATCACAATGGTACCTAGATTTTTTTTTAAATGAGTTCAGTCTTGTTCTCACTTAAGGTTTTTAACAGCGTTCTGCTTGGTTGAAAGAAATTGTTGCATGGTAATACATCTACCATATTGTACTATACGCAACAAATGTATAATACAATTCAATATGTATGTGTTATTTTAATGTCTTATTTTTTTTGTAATTCTTTTATAATTTTAGTAATTTTTTGTATTTTTTTTTGTAATTTTTGTAATTTTTTTGTAGTTTTTTGTATTTTTTTTGTAATAATAATTTTTTGGTTCCAATAACCCATAAGAGAGTATTTAATTTTTTATTTATTTATTTACACATGACAAGAAATATACATAATTTGCGAAAAAACAACAGGTAATTTAATTTGGATAAACAATTTTAATGGATCTAGGTTTGTTGCCTTTCATTTGTCGTATCCCCAGTAAACTATAATAAGATTTTGTCTGTATCTCACTGAGGACATACCATATAGCATGAAAAATAAATCGATACTTCTTTCCGATTTTTGATTTTATAAAACCCCGTTGCACATTCTCATCAACATGATAAACAGTGACACTCAATTATATATGTATACATTACGCGAAATCAAACTCCTCACACTTCATCACTCCAGACAGACAAAAAACATTCATCCCACAATATACCGCACATAATCATAAAGATAAAAACATAAATATATAAAAATACAAACATAAAAAAACATAAAACACCACACTCAAAAGCTCACACAAACCTTTTCCACAAGTCATTCCTCTTGCAAGCCCAAGTACTCAAACTCCTGTCGCAATAACAACCACGCTCCGATCGACTGTCTAAATTGTTTTTTTCCCTTTGCCTTTATTGAATTCGGCACCGCATTGTATGTCATGGGAGCTCAATAGGTATATTGCCTTTGTGCAAAAGATGTTTTATAAAAGTATAATACAGTAGATGACTTGGATGTTGACATATTTGGTTCAATGTTATCTGGGTTCAGAAGAACGTCGATTGAACTTAAGGAACATTTTTTTTCTCTGTCCGACTATATAACTACACCATTTTCTCCTTTTCTTTAAGAACTTAAATATTATCTGTTATTTTAAAGCATTGAATCAATTCTGTATGCAGTTTTGCACTCGGCCACATTCTTCTAGTTCCGTGTGTGCCAACATCAATCAGCAGGATGTTTCACAAGTGCCATTCAGCGTGTCCACTGCTATGGCATCTTATCGCACATTTCCCTGACTCTTTCATAACTGCTGATAGCTATTTAGTGCTGGTTTTGCAATAACGTGTGACGTTTGCAACACAAATAATATCTAATAAGTAACTCAGCTGACCGTTCAAAATTCAATTGTTTGAAAAATATGTAACTTAAAAATGAGCAATACAAGGAAGGAATTGAAAGGCGAGACGACCTCCATGGCCTAGTTGGTAAGACGGTTGTCTTTTAACATGAGCGTAACAGGCGTCGAATAACTGTCTTAGAAGTGCGTGCATTGCAAAAAATCAATGGAGTGACAATGTATCACATAATGCGGAATGAAGTAATAAGGGATAAAGGATAAGGGATACGTGATAAGGGATGAACTTAAAACTGGTGTGTTAAGTAAGACGAAGAACTGGTGTGTTAAGTAAGACGAATGGTTTGGGCATTGTATTGTATTTCATTTTGAGTATATATAGGTATAACCTGGCGGGCTCATTGCCATGTGACAATATTTTCCAACCAACCAGAAAGATGTTAAAGATCTGCGTTCCAACGGGAACTCAAAACTTCCTGATTGGGATACAAACGCCTTACCTACTGGGCCACCGAGGATACGTGGAACGAATTAATGAAAAAAGACTTTCAAAACAGATTTATACTACGAATGTGAGTGGAGAAAAATAAAAAAAAGGTTCACAATTAAAAAAATCTTTCGTATGGTATCCTTCACCATATCCGAATTAATAATTAGAACATAATGAAGAGCGTGACTGGGAGACAACATTATATTCAGCCCTATTGGTAGAGCTTTTGGGTTTATAGCAAGCGGAGTAAGCTCTCGTGGTTCGTCATCGCACATGTTGGTAACATTACTACACGTTAAAAGACTACATTTGAAAATATATTCGACGCAAAAGTACATATCGTTATTTGACGAACTCTTTTGTGGGGAATTAAACCCGAAATCTTCGGTTGGACATCAAGCGTTCTACTAACTAGTTCATATTCATTGACGCATTATTTCGTATTAACATAATTTTAAAACAAAATATACAATGTAAATGTGAAGGAAAGGCGTGGTAGAGGAATACCAAGGAAAGTATGGTTAGATCAAGTGTATGATATTTTGAAAGAAGGAAATGTTAAAAGGTAGGGAAAGCATAGGAGGTGTATGAGAATATTTATGAATGTAGAAGAGGCGAAGAATGAGTTGAGATAGAAAAGTTTAACGCTTAATCCTTTTTGCACTCCGAGAGCGAAATAGCGTAATTGCATGTACTACCTTGATCAAAAAGTTTTAAGACTTTATTCATAAAATCGAAAATACAAGTTTATTCATCAAAATCGATATAGTCCCCTTCAAAGTACTCCCCATCAACTGCAACGCACTTACACCAGCGCTTGATCCAATCCTCGAAACACCGCTGGTACTCAATTTTCGGTATGTCCATCAGAGCCGTCTTCGATTTTTTCATGACATCCTCTCGGGCGCTGTAACGCGTTCCGCGAAGCGGTTTTTTAAGTCGATTGAACAGGAAAAAGTCGCAGGGAGCCAGATCAAGTGAATTCGAAGGCTGCTGGATAGTATTCGTTTTGTTTTTGGTAAAAAACTCATAAAAATCATGCCTTTCGCGATTTCAACGCGGTCCTTTTTTGCATGAAATTGAGGTGTTTCGGCATCAGTTTTGCAGCGACACGTCTGAGGTCCAAATCACTAACCAAAATGTCTTGAGCGGGTTCATAAGCGATGCTCAAGTCTTCCGTCAGCTCTCTAATGGTCAATTTGTGGTTTTCGGCCAAAATTTCTTTGATTTTATCGATGTTTTCATCGGTTTTCGACTGCCACTGCGTTCGTCATCCTCGACCGACTCACGACCACTTCTGAAGCGTTCGTGCCACCGAAAAACATTTCCAAGGTCTGCGGACCGTTAAATCCGTTTTTCAAATAAAATTTAATGCAAACTCGTTGATGCACAGTTGATGCCATTTTCAAACTTGTAAAAAATCGAAAACACGCACAAAGGTAGATGTACTCAGTACAGCGTAACTTTTACAAATGTCAAGCTATGACGCTGAAATTTGGAGGGAAGTGTCAATGATAGATGTGGTAACCTAACAAAAAAAAAAGAATTCCAATCGGGTGACTGACAGCACCACACGGTGGCCGGTCCTAAAACTTTTTGATCAAGGTAGTATGTATTTAACGGGTTCGATTTCAGTAGTAACCCAATTTATTTTAAAACGGTTTGAAGTTTGGTTTACACTTAAATATCTTTCTGATTGGTTGATATATTACCACATGCAGTTAACCCACCAGGTTTTACTGTGTAATATGATAGTTATAAAGTATAAAGTAGTTAAACGCGCTAGAGGAAGATCAAGGAAAGTGTGGTTGGATCAAGTGTACGATTATGTATATAAGACGTACGATTATGTAACATATATAAGACGGATGGTGTTGATTTCTGCATTAAGGTGAGAATGGATCTATCGATCGAGGCCAACAAATAAGTAATTAAAAATACATTAATATTACTTTCATCACATAAGAGTATGTACGGGATTCCGCTTAAAGAGTTTCGAAATTGTGAAAAACACATCTTCATTAAGCGTGTTCACTTAATGCGATTTGGTCCGATTCATTAATTTGGCATTTCTGACTCATTATTTTAAGTCCAGCCGTCAGAATCCACACACCGTGCGTCACGCATGACCTACAAATGATTGATACCACCTTAGATCTAAACACAATCTAATACAGTCTATAAATATACTATATTATAGTCACTTGCTAAACCGGTTGTTTGTATTGCTAAATGTTGAAGGTTGGCGAATTACTATTTTTCTTTAATGTCCTGTTAATATTAATTATTATAAACAACCCATACAAAGGTTCTAAGCTGATTCTGTTGTAGAGGTATGGTAGATCATAAAATATTATATTATAAAAAAACTGCCATGAATCGGCCAAATTCATACATAGTCGTATATATCAATCCGCCTTGTCTCGTGCCGGTAGAGATAGATGTAAAGATTTTCTATCCTAGCACACTTTCGCCTCATCCCCATTCACACTTTTCGTCATACACATTCTTCTGTAATAATATACATACTTCTTACTTTACCGAGTCCTCCGAATCTTTGGACACTTGCTAGTGACCAAGGAGACAGTTTGGAGAGGTTTACGGTTACTGGAGTCATGGAAAGACGACGCACATGAGGAAGATTCCCAATGGGTTGGACTGATCAAGTAAGAGATGCAACTGGACTACCCTTAACAACTGCCCTTTGAGCCGCAGAGTGCAGTGATAGATAGAGAAGAACCGTCGGAGGCTTTTATGGAAGTCACGATGCTCAGTCATAAGCTACACGATAAGATGATGATGATTTTACCGTTTTATAAAATCTGGTCCATTTAATGTTCTTTAAAATGTTTTTCTTGGTCTACTGTTTACAATCCCACCCTGCAATTCTGTCTTGTATACTCGCTTATAGTAGAGAAAATGTAGCATGGTCCGTGGGACAGTTCACAAATTTGCCCCAATACAACCTTGTAACGACGTTCAGTAATTTGAATTATTTTATCAACTTTAATATAAGCCTTGATTCTAATAAATAACAAGTTATTTAGGTAAATACATTACATAAAACTAACAATAATGACAAATGAATACATCTTGTTACAAATAAGCAAAAATGTGGCAGTTTGTTAAAATCAAATAATATTTGATGACTGCACTGGCTAGGGATGGGGTATAAGATAATTAGATTTTCGATTTTTTTATACCTAAAGTTAAATGTTCGTAATTAGTATTAATTTAGAGTGGATTTTGGCCTATTAAGAGATAGATACAAATCATACAATATATTAAAAAGTCAGTGTAATGAAAATTAGGAATTAAAACGTCAGTTTACAGAAAAACCATTATTCGATTTATAAAAAAACGATTCGATTTGTTAAAAAAACGATTTTATCCCATTCCTTTGAGACATGACATTTAAAACGTTACAGGGACTACCTACATTTTCTTGAGTATAGTTATTCATTCCCTTCACATATCCAAACTATTGTAAAGCTCCTTTGTTCAACTTACTTAAAAAAAATATTTTATCCATGCATTTATTTCTGATGTCTTCATTCCACCTTCTTTCATACATTGTCATTCCACAGTTATTTCTTAGTTCACGAATTATATTATATTACACTTTAATTGTATACAATACAACCTGACGGGCTTATTGCCATGTAGAAATCTCTTCCAACCAACCAGAAAGAATGTTAAAGAGGTCTAGATTGAAAACAAAACTGGAATTCTTTTTTTAAAAAATCTGGGATCCTGCGGGATTTGAACCCGCAACCCATGGGTCAGGAAACAGGAATTTTACCAACTAGGCCACGTAGGTTGTCGTCGGAGAGATAACAGAAAAAAAAAAAAAAATAAACAGTGTAAATCTATTGCAAGTTCTAATATAAACCAACTTTGAAAAAAGACAAGCGTTCAACATAAGTGATTTGCCAGATACGTATTATAATGTATAACATTCTTCCAAAAAGGAACATTTGACAAAGATCAAAGATCTTCGAAACTGGGGTTGACCCAGTTTCGAAGCCAACTATAGTTTTTTTAACTCTTCATTTTAAGGGCATTTGTAGATAAACCCTTAAATTTGAAAGACAACCATATTTATCAAAGAATGATGTGGGCTGAAAAACATTTGATGTTTTCGCATCCGGGTTCAGCCTCCTATTGGTGGGGGTGATTTTGATTCGGAGGATGTCATGGGGGGAGCCCAGATGTCTTGAAAGCTTCCCTTTTAAACGGATTTTTTTTTCCATTGTTGAAAATACTCCAAATGTGTAAATACAATATTGCTATCAATAAACTTTTATTTATTTATATTTTACACTTGACATTCGTGCGAGTGTTCTTGCCTTTTCAATTCAATTCAATGGATCTAAACCTGATAGATCGATTAATGGGGGCTGAATATAAAGTTGCCTTCCTGCTACGCTCTTCAATAAACTCGAACCACAAGTTTAGATGTATTGAAGGGCGCCATATGAGTAAAAACACTTCAATTCAAACAAGAAGTCTTTATTACCATGTCTCAGAAGACAATCTCATCAGCATCATGACATAGATTATATATTTACATATAAAGGCACAATACTCCATTGAATCAATCCACTCCAGAAGACAAAATCTCTTTCTAAATTGGTATTTGGCAATGTTCTTCATTCATTGAGAGCGATTGCACACTGCAGGCCAGTCTCCCGACAGCTCTCTCAGAGGCCTCGGTGTTAAGTGAGAACCGGAGGGCGGTAAGAAGAATGGCGGATTCAGAAGTACCCTACATCCACAACACACAATTCTCTGCAGCGCCCATTATTTATATGAAGAATTGCACAATAACACATATGGTATCTCTCAAATTGCCGTATTCAAATGAGGGTCTGCAACTGTAAAGCAGAGACGTATTGAACCAGTATTGGATTTCTCATAATAATTAATTATTTATGAAAGGTTTCGGCTTTAACTTTGTGGAATTTCATATTAGAATATGTAATATACATACACACCACACTTAATGCCGCATTAACATATGATATATGTATGTACGGCGCCCCTAAGCAGTTCGCAAATTGCGCCACCCTCTACCCTCCCTTGATGACCTCGGATGCTGTTGTATATTGCGACACACAACAAATCACTGCAGTTTTAATTTCTTCTCTACAAAAAAATCTACGATGTCAATAAAGTCCATTTTCACTGTTTATATTTAAATATTTTTATAACCCTTTTTATGAATTTTTGGGCGCTCCCTTTGGCTTGACGCTCCATGGCCAGTAATACCTATGGATTTTTATGGCTTTTTACGTTTCCTTTTCTCAAATAATTAACTTGATCTAAACATACTTTCCTTTTTCTTACTCTCACACGTCTTCCACTCAAATTTGCGCCATACATTTGTTTTTGAGTCTTTCTTCTTTTATTTATTTTTTAATTTTCAATTCATACATATTTTTTTCTTTTAAATAGCAACCTTCAACACTTTGGTACTTCGAGAAACCCTGGTTTACAAATAATCAGCTTTAAACCATTATACTAGATTTCCACTTGAAAAACCTTAGTCCAAATAAAAAAATTAAACATGTGTAATTTCGCGGACTTTTCAATGATCAAACAGTGCTTCGATTGAATCTAAAAACTGGCAAAATACATCATGATAGGTTGGTTGAATGCGTTTAACAATGAAAATTACGAAACATTAAAAAAAACTTCATAAAAACCCACCAACAAGGTGGGCGGATGATATAAGGAACAATTAAGAAATAGAGCGGATGTAAAGGAAATTATAATTAGATTTTAAGATAACACTTTTGTCCTACAGTGGGTCGTTTTGATCCATTGTGCGCTTATGAGATGATAATATTGATGAACGCATAATTTCCCAAAATTAAAATCTTCTGCTCTGAATACATCTCGCCCTCCTTGACCGGGGAGGTGACTGAGGAGGCTGGGAACAAAACAAACAATGAGTAAGGTTCATAATTAATTACACTGCTAAAGGCTGTCCATGGCTTCAATGTTTACAACTCAATTATTCTTATATTTTGTTTCCCCTTGTATAACTTACTGGAGCGTGTGTGAAAAAACTTACTAAGAAAATACGTTCGACTGTGTCAGTCAGAAAATAGACTCGACTATGTCAGTCAGAAAATAAGTTCGACTGTGTCAGTCAGAAAATAGGTTCGACTCAATCAGACGTGCTACATCCTTATGGATATTTAAGATTAAACTAAAGAAGTATTATTTGTCTCAAAATATTCCTCTTCATTTATCCAAAATATACCATCGTCCATACAATTCCCATCCTAATCCCTATTTTATATTTGTTTTATTAGTCTTTCTTCATCAATTCGTTCTCCATGCCAAAACCATTTAAGAGTGCTCTTCTTCATTTTACTTAACACTTCAGCCTTTAGTTCACATTCATCCCTAATCACTTAATTTCGTATTCTGTTATATATGGTCACCTTTTCTTCTTAGTTTACACATTTCTACAACATTATTCAGTTCCTATCAGTCTTTTTACGTTTCACTCCAATATATCGAAGTCATTACTAAAACACTTTTGAGGACTATAATCTTAGCAGATTTTGATACTGTCCAGTGAATATATTTAAGTAACATACGTCGGTTATGTTTAAGTAACATAACTTCGTAACATACGTCAAAATTTTCAAAAATGAATATTATGATTTATGATGTGTGCAAATAACATATATTATATTCTGAAATGCAGGTACATGCTCTGTCGTAAGTTTCCACCTTATTCCTAAATTCCAATAGCAATTGGGTTTCCCCCTTATTCTCAAACAACTGCAATTGGGGTTTCACCTTATTGTTAAACAACTCCAATTGCGTTTCCATCTAATTCCCAAACGACTTCAATTGGATGTCTACCTTATTCTCGAACGAGTGTAAGGTTTCTTCATTATTCCCAAACGACTGCAATTGGGTTTTCACCTTATTGTTAAACAACTCCAATTGCGTTTCCAACATATTATGATTTGTCATGGGTGCAAATAACATATATTATATTCTGAAATGCAGGTACATACTCTGTCGTAAGTTTCCACCTTATTCCTAAATTCCCCAATTTGCAATTGCAATTGCAATTTGGTTTCCCCCTTATTCTCAACAACTCCAATTGCGTTTCCATCTAATTCCCAAACGACTTCAATTGGATGTCTTCCTTATTCTCGAACGAGTGTAAGGTTTCTTCAGTATTCCCAAACGACTGCAATTGGAGATTTACACCTTATTCTTAAACGACACTTAGTGCAAGAGGGCGTAGAAGATCGTCACTACTTATAACTATCAGATATCACTCGCCTGAAAATAGCATCGGAATCGGAAGTAGAAACGTTTGTCACAGTGATAAAATTTAATAAGAAAGTAATTTATTATTTTATACAATTAAAATAATTAATTACAAGATTGCACCTCATTACAATAAAACTAATTCGAGATAAAACAAATTAACTTGACTGCCGGTGTATCGGAATTGCATTATTTTCTCTGCATCAGCCATGGGACTATATTGTTTTTACAATTAAGAATAGAGGACATTGGTGCGATGCATTTGCTATTCATAGTTCATGGGAAAATTGGTTTTTGTATGGGAGTTTATTTCTATTGTTGTGTTATGGAGTCTTATGTAAAATTCTGAGAAAATCAATGTCAACGGAACATAAATGAACCACAGTAATTTGATATTACGATATTTGCATCGTGAACTGTGTAATAAGGTCGTTGAAATTCAATTACAATAAAAAAAATATCGTATGGTACCCTTCACCATATCCGAATTAATGATTAGAACATATTGAAGAGCGTGACTGGGAGACAACATTGTCTACAGTCATATTGGTAGACCCTTTGGGTTTATAACTACCGGAGTAGGTTCTCGTGGTTTGTCATTGCCCATGTTGGTAACAGTACTACACGTGAAAATACAACATTTTAAAATATATTCGACGCAAGTACATATTCTCTTTTGTGGGGAATTAAACCCGAAATCTTTGGTTGGACATCAAGCGTTCTATCAACTAGTTTATATTCATTGATGCATTATTTCGTATTGACATAATTTTTAAAACAAAATATAAAATGCAAATGTAACTGAAAGGTGTGGTAGAGGAAGACCAATGAAAGTATGGTTAGATCAAGTATATGATATTTTGAATGAAGGGAATATAAAAAGTCTGTAAGAATGTATTCGAGGCGAAAGACGTGTGTCGCGATAGGAAGTCTAGCGCCCTCTCCTCTGCCTACCGGCGGGTACAGGGAGACGGCGGGTAGGTAAGTTTGTATGTATGTATATAAAATAATTTAAATTGATATATAATTTATAGTTAAGACAATTATTTTGTGGATGTTTTAATACATTGTAATTAGTTTTCATCAAACACTGTTTATTCCACTTTTTATAACGGTATAACCCTACCGGTTTCAAGGCTTTCACCTCATCGTTAGGGGGAACACTGTTTGTGCTTCCCTGATGATGAGGGGAAAGCCTTGGATGCGGTAGG
Organism: Odontocerum albicorne; assembly: GCA_949825065.1. NCBI lineage: Eukaryota > Metazoa > Arthropoda > Insecta > Trichoptera > Odontoceridae > Odontocerum > Odontocerum albicorne. Next base: position 31,707,230 of record OX463856.1, read on the forward strand.
GTTATATCGATATAAAAAGTGGAATAAACAGTGTTTGCTAAAAACAAAATACCTTATTTAAATATATATTATGCATCAATGAATATCAAATCTGAAGTTTTCCTTTCCTTGTAATTGTATAATACTTCATTGTATTGTATAACATTGATGACTTCCGTGATCTAGTTGGTAAGATGCATGTCTACCAACTCGAAGTTTGCAGGTTCGATTCCCGTTAGAAGATTTAAAAAAAAAGGGTTCAAGTCTGGTTTTCACTTGAAGATCTTTCTGGTAGGCTAGAAGAGATTTTTACTTGGAAAAAAGCCCACCAGGTTGTACTGTTTACAACGACAGTGTCATATAACACTTTAATACAGTCGAGGTTCTAAGTATACATGTCGGGAAATAAAATAGAGTTGTTTGTCGCACAATTCTTATTAGAATAGGATAGATTCCAAAATATATGGACCATCTATTATTGTATTAAACTTTCGTTGTATACATTACAACCTTGCGGACTTATTGCCATGTGGCGATCTACTTCCATCCATCCAGAAATATGTTAAATAGATCTTAGGAAATCACTGTTCTCAGTGAGATACATGCAAAAGCTTAGTTTACTGGGGACACGACAAATTAAAGGCAACAAACCCAGATCCATTAAAATTGTGTGTTCGAATTAAATTACCTGTTGTTTTTTCGCAAATTATGTACATTACTTGTCATGTGTAAAATAAATAACATAAATAAATAAAACTGCGACAGCTACTTTAGAATCTAAAGTAGCACGCTACTAAAGTATTTTTTATTTATTTATTATTACACATGACAAGAATTTTTGAAAAAACAACAGGTAATTTGATTTGGACATACAATTTTAATGGATCTGGTTTTCTTCCCTTTCATTTGTCGTATCCCCAGTAAACTAGGCTTTTGTATTTTAAGTAAACTCTAATAACATCATGTCGCATCTATATTAAGTAAAATCTAATAACATCATGTCGCGTCTATATTAAGTAAAATCTAATAACATCATGTCGCATCTATATTAAGTAAAATCTAATAATATCATGTCGCATCTATATTAAGTAAAATCTAATAACATCATGTCGCATCTATATTAAGTAAAATCTAATAACATCATGTCGCATCTATATTAAGTAAAATCTAATAACATCATGTCGCATCTATATTAAGTAAAATCTAATAACATCATGTCGCATCTATATTAAGTAAAATCTAATAACATCATGTCGCATCTACTCGTATATTAAGTAAAATCTAATAACATCATGTCGCATCTATATTAAGTAAAATCTAGTATATTAAGTAAAATCTAATAACATTATGTCGCATCTAGAACCAACCATCTTGTATACACATATAAGTAAAGCCATCACATCTGCCATGGTGATACAGCCTGACATGTTTGTTCAGTTCGTATTTGATTTATTTTCGTTGTATTCAAATAAAGTTGTTACGAGGACATGAAATACTCGTAAATATACGAATGCGCCGCAATCAACTGACCTTTATATTTAGCACTGTTTTATTTTGTCACATGACTGAGTCATTAAACAATTTTATACAACCTACAGTGATTTAATGTTACGTTTGTTGTTTTGTTTTCTACATTATTTTTAACTTTATCCAAAAAGCATCCACTTATTATTAATTCACCAATTTATCGGCAGCTGTGACCTAACGGTTAGCATCCACACTGAACAAGCACGCGTTCCAGGTTCGTTTCTTGTCAGATTCACCTCCAGTCTGGTTTTACTCTTTTGTGGTGTATGGCCGCCCGGTATCGCATTTGACTTCCATGCGGAAGGTCGTCAGTTCGAACCCCACACTATGCTGCTCCCCTCAAGTGACGCAGGCATTTTTTCCACCTAGTATTCAGGGATATAATGGTATCTATGACTTCGGTCATATCTATTTTTTTAAAAAGAGTTAAATAAATATTTGGGGTGCTCCGATCGTCTCATTTCGGCATCGGATTCAGTACAGCGGTGTGACTGTTGAGTTTGCTGGTGTGCAACGGCTCACTCACTAAAAAAAAACTAACTCCACGGCACAGCTTCGCTTTCTAATTGAATTGACACTGTAACGGTGAGGGAATCCTCGACGACGATCGGTTTTACTCTTAGAATAACATTTTACATCTCAACTTAAGAATCCAGATGGCGCTCTTGTTAGCGACACTGGAGCCTCTTAACCTGTTTTATGTTCTTTAATGATATGTTGGTATTTATATTAGTTTCAGATAAAAACGGCCTCCGTGGCCTAGATTATACTACTTTGGTACAAAGGTACTACCTTTGGTACTAAGGTTTATCTTAAAAGGGTTCCAGACTGCTTTTAACCTAAGGTTTGGTTTACATCTTTCTGGATGGTTGAACTTTGTTTATTGGCCTTTCCAGTTCAACGCTTCTTTTTTTTAAGTCGTCCTTTACTGTCCATGCAGTGAGACTCTGGAGTCAGTTACAAACCAATATAAGACTCGCTCCGTCCTTGGCATGCTTTAAGAAGCGACTGAAAAAACTCTTAATTTCTATTCAGTAAAATAACGTGTTTCAATCCTGATTTTTCTTTTCCTTTCCTCCCCACCATCCCTTCCTTTCCTTTTGATTGATGATATCTCACTTCATATGAAAAATAATGTTCGGGTGATTGTCCGTCTTTATGGGGTGGGCATATAATCACGTATATGTTTATGGATTTCGTGGGGATGGATAGTAATTTGAATGATTTATGCGACCACGTAACTTGCTTACTTTACTTTTGTCAAGTTGGTTGGAATAGATTGCCGCCTGGCAATAAGCTCACCAGATTGTATTTACAATAAAAGTGTTAAATAAATAAACCTTTCTGGATGGGAAAAATAAAAAAAAAGGTCCTAACTGTTCATTTGGTAACATTTCTCGTACGTGGTAAGCACGTGTGAAAATGTTGTTACTTCTTCATGTGAACAAATGTTTTTAACACAGCCCCTACTCCAGTGGTTCCAAACCCAAAGGATAGACTACTGGGGCCCGAAAATTTTGTCTCTCAGCCACCATCTTTAATATGTCTGAATTACTATTTTTTTAATGCGAAAGAAGAAGACTACCATACAAATTAAAGACGGTCAGTTACAATAAAATAGAAAGGTCAATGAATTTTCTAGATATACTTGTAGTTAATGTGTCGTGAGAAGATAATAAATATAAAAGAATATATTTCAGAGGTCTAGATGAAGACTGCTTGTTGGGCTCGAAACCTGTTTGGAACCTTGGGCTAGGAACTTGCAGGTTTCGATACAAAAAAGTGAAAACTGGTGGGTCGGTTTACCATATCTTTCTCTCTCTCTCTCTCTCTTGATATCTTTGGTACCTGTTCATATCTCGTCCGTGGCCAAACATGGATGCCTCTACTTGTCAAAAAAACAGAAAGTGTCTTTCTTTCATTGACATATTTTTTTGTGTAAAAAATAAAATATATCATATTAATTATTTTTGTGTATTATAAATTAAAGAGGCAATAGAAATCTATAAATATGCAAACAATATTAACAGAGACAACAGATTACTCGGCCTCAAATCAGCATGTTCTTGTTCTTCTTCCTCTTCTTTTAGGCCTGTTGGCCTGTTATGGTCCTGCATCATCGTTTCCCTCTTGTGACGGCGACTGCCAGCTGTCTTTCCATCTTTTGGGAGGTCGTCCTGGAGGTCTGCTTGCTTGGGGGATACTGTCCCTGGCCATTCTTACGGCTCTTGGTTCCACCATTCTGGATACATGTTCGTTCCAGAACCTTCTTCTCTGTCGTCTCCATCTGATAATATCTTCAACTTCGCACATCCTTCGGATTTCTGTGTTTCGTACTCTATCACGAAGGGTTTTGCCAGCGATACTCCTGAGTACCTTCATTTCGCTGGTTCGAAGGAGATTTTTGGTTCTGACAGTGTCGGTTCTGGACTCTATGCTGTATGTCATTACGGGGCGGACACAGGTCTTGTATATCCTCACCTTGCTTTGGATGTTCATATACTTGTTTTTCCAGATAGTGTTCTTTAAACATCCGGAAATAGCTGCGGCCTTTTGTGATTGTTCAAGTACTTCGCTATAGAGGTCATCATTGCACATTATGCTATAACCCAGCATGGTATCTCATAATAAAATCGAAGCGACAATTTAATGAAAATTAATGATGACTTCAACCTTTTTCGAAGCCACACGCTTGTCTTCCGTGATGGAACAGACCATGTATTCATGTTATGGTAGCGAATCGGGGTAGACCTATGCGTTTAAGTTACGGTTGAGACTTAGGTGTAGGCCAAGCGGTAACCGGCGCGCATCCACTTATATTGAAGTTGGCTATAAACAAGTTCTTTGGATGAAAACTGCAATGTTTAATTAACGTTGGCATCATAAATTACGCGGTAATACTCCAAAATGCCTTATACAACATATAAAATTGTCCTTATCATATACGACATACTAAAATATGCTATTCTTGTACTGTCCAAGACCTCAAATTCGTTGCATCCTTATACGATGAACCTTGTCAACGAAGAAAACCAGACCGAAAAGCGATATTTTTTTGTATCATTAGGAATCGAATCCAAAACTCTCGGGTTGAAGATACGAGTATACGCCTTTCCTGTTAAATGACGAAAATCGTCTATGGTATATCTTTACCAAGCAGCACTAAATAAGTAACAATTTTTAGGTTGTTATAATATATTCCATGGCCAAGATGGTAAAATGCTTTTCTCCCAGCTCAGAGGTTGCGGGTTCGATTCCCGTTGGAACTCAGATTTTTTATAAAATAATTCTAGTTTAGTTTTCCTTTAAGACCCCTTTACCATATTTCTGGTTCGCTGGAAGATATTGCCACTTGGCAATAATCACGTCAGGTTGTAATGTGTACAATGAAAATGTAATACAATACAATACAACCTGATGTCTATTTTTGCCATATGACAATCTCTTCTTATTAAATTAAAAAGACCTTGAGTGAAAACTAGACTGGAATACTTTTTTTTTAAATTGATTTCATTGGAAATCGAGTCCGCAGTTTACTGGTTGAAAGGTAGACATCTCACCAAGTGAACTACGGAGTTTATGCATAGTTTCCTATTTATACATGACATTGTTTTATTTGGACGTATTATGCAAAAAATAATTCAACACATAAAAAAACTCGTTTTATTGTATATGTATAATATATGAAACTTCTTGCAGGTATAATTATATTCCATAGTTAAATTAGGTCCTAAAAAATGAATACCTTACATAATTGTACAAACTGATCACGTTAAACGTCTAATGATCGAATGTATAAAAAAATAAATCAACCCACATATCGCTTTTTATCGTTCATTTTATTAAGGATATTAATGCAGTATATTAAAATGGATATTTCGAGGTTAATTTCGTTACATTATTTTGTCTAATGAAATCACATACAAAGCACATAGACCACGCCATATATTATATGTTTGAGATAATTGAAGTAACATCTTGTCACCTTGTATGGATTTGTATGAAAAAAAAAGTAAGACGTAATGCAACGCAGGATTTTGAGTATTTGGGATTTCAAGATGAATGACGAGTGGAAAAGATTTGTGTGAGCTCGTGAGTGTGGGTTTCTTCTTGTTGTTTTAATTTTGGTTGTTTTGTATTTGTGTTTCTGTGTATTTTTTGTTTTAATTTTTATTCTTATAATTGTGTGCGGTATATTGTGGGATGAATATTTATGGTCTTTCTGGAGTGATGATGTGTGGGGAGTTTAATTTCGCAAGATGTTTCCAGTTGTAGTTGAGTGTCACTGTTTGTCAGGTTGATGAGAGTGTGCAACGGGGTTTTGTTTTTGTGTAATCAAAAATCGGAAAGAAATATCGATTTATTTTTTCATGCTAAATATCCTCAGTGAGATACGGGCAAAAGCCTAGTTTACTGAAAGGCAACTAACCCAGATCCATTTAAATTGTATGTCAAAATTAAATTATTTGTTGTTTTTTCGCAAATTGTGTATATTTCTTGTCATGTGTAATAATAAATAAATAAAATGCTAGATTTTTCTAAGCAGAAAAGCAATAAAATGTGATTCATAAGCAAAAAGACAGCAAGTGCCTATGCGTTTGCTGCGTTTTTTGATTATGAATCACATTTTACTGGTTTTTTTTGTTTATGAATTACGCCATTTTTAAGCAGCAATGAAAACCATAAAAGTGCAGTTTTCTCAAAACTTAACTTTTGCCATTAGCAGCGTTTTTGCTTATGAGGGGAGTATATATAAAAAATGTCCTTCATTTAACAATTCCTAGTAAAAAAATATTCTATTTTGACAAGCTGTCAAGTTTGACAGCCCTACTTCGGTCAGGTAGTACCTGTGACCACCGAAGGGTGCGGAAGCAGTATAATTTTGATTTATATACTTGAACAAAAAATAACTTGTTTATCTGACAGCGGGCGGGACCAGATGTGATACTAATGGAAGCCTAATCGCTACATTTGAGAAGCGGACATGAGCACACGTTATCCCATCTTATTCTAAATACAAAACTATGTGAACTTCTAAGAGTTATACTATGTGCACCATCCTTAATCATATTGAATATAGAATTAAAACAAATTACAATACATTATTTAGATTATTTTTCAACCTTATTTTCCCTTGTTTCTCTTCCTCTTATCCTTGAACGAATTCATTTTCTCTAGTTCATCGTTTCTCAAACTGTGTGTCGAAACCCTCAAGGTAGTTCTACTGAAATATCAGGAGGGGGGGGGGGGTCTCGAAAAAAAAAATTACGTATGCAAAAGGAAAATAATATAGGAAAGGTATACCAGACTATCGTTAGACCCGCAATTAAGCATGGCTCAGAATGCTGGATTATGTACAGCTCCTACTCTAGGCAACTTGAAACAGCAGAAATGCGAATGCTTAGGTGGTCGGCAGGAGTGTCATTGAAAGATAAAATTAAAAACTCACGAATTCGTGGTAGCCTGGGAGTCACTGACCTAAATAGTAAGCGGGAACAGCGACAGCTGAGATGGTACGGGCACATAAGACGGAGACCACTAGACCATACTGTAAATCAGGCAATGTCTGTGGATCTTCCTCTACAGCCGTCCAGACGAAGACCAAATAAGTCCTGGATTACCCAATGCTCCAAAATCCTGCAGAGAAACGGCCTAGATGAAAGCGACACCCAGAACCGAAGAATATACAGCCAGAGAACGAGAAGAGCCGACCCCAACAGCCTACCTAGGCAATGAGTTGGTGCCAGGACAGTGCCAGGAAGAAGAAAAAAAGGAAAATAATACATTTTCTGAAAAACCTGTTTTTTTCAAGTACAACATTTGTACGACTGCGTGCACATTCATCAAGACAATACGTTTTTGCAGGGTCACGACCTCTTAAACATTAGTTTTATATTTTAAGGGGTCACAAGGCTAAAAAAAGTTGAGGAACAATGATGTAGTCCTACCATTATTGTTTAACTATTAGCATTTTTTAATATCAATTTCAATAAATATTAACATTTTTTATTTAATCTGTCATGGATTAATACAACTTCACATGCTCAATATAAGCTGGTTGGCTAGAACAAATTGATGTAAGGCAACAAGTCCATCAAACGTACTTTGTTTAACATTGTACACAAAAGAGTAAGTATTTGAATTGATTTAACTAAAACATTGTTTATTCTTTTACGTAACGGCACGACCTTACCGGTTGCGAGAAACGCTTCAACTAAAAATAATATCAAACATAATAAAAAATAAATTAATAAATATATTGAACTTTGGAGTTTTTATTTCCATAGTACAACATGGAAGAATTGTTGTCATAACTAAAAATACTCGTACATTAAAATACTTTATAAAGATGTTAAAAACTAGATTACTGCCATTTTTTGTGTCATCGGGAGTAGTATCTAAAACCCTTGAGTTAGGTAGAGTTTTGTTACTTATTTATTTAACACTTTTATTGCAAATACAATCTGGCGGGCTTATTGCCAGGCGGCAACCTCTTCAAACCAACCAGACAAAAGTAAATTAAGCAAGTTACGTGGTCGCACAAATCATTCAAATGACTATCCATCCCCACGAAATCCATAAACATATACGTGAGAACATGCCCACGAACCCCACAAAGACCCGAACATTATTTTTCATATAAAGTGAGATATCATCAATCAAAAGGAAAGGAAGGGATGGTGGAGAGGAAAGGAAAAGAAAAATCAGGAATGAAACACGTTATTTTACTGACTAGAAATTAAGAGTTTTCTCAGTCGCTTCTTAAAGCATGCCAAGAACGGAGGGAGTCTTATATTGGTTTGTAACTGATTCCAGAGTCTCACTGCATGGACAGTAAAGGACGACGTAAAGAAAGAGGAGCGGTGAACTGGAAATGCCAATAAACAATATCTGTTTGAGCGTAGCGCTAATCCATGATCGGAAAGACGCTGAAAATTTTCGGCGAGATAAGAGGCTGCGGCGGGACAGTTAAGGATTTTATACAATAGATACAGTACGTGAATTTGGCGTCTATTTCGAACATTCAACCAGTTCAATGCCTTCTGGTATGAAGTTATATGATAGTACTTACGTAGGTTAAGGAATAAGAAAACATAAAAGGATACATTACAGGCCAACATTGTTACCACAATTCCATTCGAGATTTTTTTTATTAATTTGTACGTAAGAAAATATATACAATAAATCCCACAAAATTATTATGGAAAGACAATAAATATGACCTTTTCGTACGATTCCGTAAGCATCTCCTAATATTTTTAGACGAATTTGGAGTTCATTTGCGTGGGAATCAAATAAAACAATTAATGTCATCTGTAAATCTTAGGCGATCAAGAGAAAATCAATTTATGTGAATTTTTATTCCTTCCCAGTGAACATTTATAAACACATATATCAGCAAGTCAAATAATTAATCGTATGGGCGAGATGATGTCACCCTGATGTACACCTTTGGTGATAGAAAAACAGACTGCAAAATTCAGGAATTTTATTTCCGGCATTGAATCACTATACTTGTACTGTTCATACCATATCATCTCTTAAAAGACGAGTGAGAGATAATAGTGTTTTATTGTATTAATCTTTCGTTGCATATAGTAGTGTACCCGGCGGTAAGTAATACACATCGGACTTGAGAAAGAGACTGTTGGCCATAATTGGCTAGCTTCGGCTTTGTAAAGCGTTGTCTCTGTCATTCATACACGTGTTCCGTCGCGAGACTGTTAGCGCATCAACGAAGGTCTTCGAAACCGGTAGCGAACTGAAATAAAACAGTGGTGAACACAAAATGAAACATAACTCTTATGATTTTTTAAATTTAAAATTTATAAATATGACACCACAAAGTGAAACAAACGTCTTTTCAAAGATTTAAGAAATAAATTACAATGTCTTCAAATCTCCACAGAGTTAATGTCTTAACTATAAATAATACATATGTCTCATATAAATAACCCAATGGTACCCATGAGGCATAAAGAGGCTCAGAAGAAGACCGAAGGTACGCTGGATAGACGATATTAGGAAGCATGGCAGCATCACATGGCATTTTAGGAGAGATGATGAGGACGGTTTGTTGATAAATAAAACTTGTTTAGATCGCAATGCGGAAAAAGAAATTTAATTGATAGACGTAGGTATCATTCTGTTTTGGGAACTGGCGCGACAGATGTGTTGCCTTCTCGCTCTAACATGGAATGCGCTCCACGCCTGATAGTGAGTTGAATGACCGGCGTGTGGACCTTGCACTTGTTTGTTTCAAATTGTTAATTATTGTAATTATTGTATTTGGAGTCAACTTGTGGAGACCTTCATCCAGCAGTGGATCGATCCTGGTTGACAATGATGATGATGATATATGTCTCACTAGTGTCTTAAACAAACAGCAACACAAGGGTTCTTCAAAGAGTCAAAGTTGATATAGAGTTTTTGACTAATATTAAAATCCGAAAGGTGTCCTATTTGGATCATGTACTTAGAGGAGCAAAGTACAAATTACTGCACCTGATCATCCAAGGCAAAATAGAGGGTCGAAGAGGTGTTGGCAGGAGGAAAATCTTCTGGATCCGCAATATACGTGATCGGACTGGTATAAGGAGAGTTGGGGATCTTTTTCGGGCTGCCTGGGACAAAGATACCTACTCTCAGGTGATATTCAACCTTGGGAGGACCTGACATGACACTGAGAAGAAGAAGTATCTTAAAAATATGTATTTTATGTTCCTTGAGAACAGGGGAGATTCAAGTAAGGAAATACGGCATAAATGGTTTATATTTTCTGACTGTATTCGTTGGCCCAAGAATGCTATAAATTCATGTTATTTTTTGATAATTGTAATCAGTAACAGGCAAAAACCACATCTCGTGACACGACCGAAATGACCCGTTCTATCGATTTAACACAATTATCAACATCCTGCACTAATTTAGAAGCCAATGGGTTAATTTGCCATCTGGTCTTTTTTTCGTTTTTTTTCTATTAATCTATGCTTGAATTTGGATTAAGATGGAATCGATAGACTAATAAATCAAGGTTAAATAATTATTTTTATATTTCAAGGTCCATAATTCAAAAGAAACATGTAATTTGTGGCTATATCTATTAAAATAGACCAAAGATTTGTAAGAATTATATTTTTATATTTTCGTTATATAATCTAAAACATTTGTTATTTGTATCGCTAACCAGATGCTGTGGACTTTTGTGGTTATGTTTCAATTTGTAGTTGGCAAAGTTTAAGCAAAACGAGGATTTGGAGACGATTTGAATGTAGAACGAATTAATGAAAAAATATTAAATGCTGAATGTAGAACGAATTAATGAAAAAAATATTAAATGCATGTACTGAGAAGAATGCATGGGGGGCCAAAATTAAGTGAACTTTAGGAATAAATGTGAACTTAAGGCTAATGTATTAAGTAAGATGAAAAAGAGGACTTTAAGATGATTTGGACATATGGTATGATTGAATGAAGAAAGACTCAATGCTGTAAAAATGCGTGTACTGAGACTGAGAATACACGAGGTGACAATGCGTGATAGAATATGGAATGAAGTGATTAGGAATGAATGTGAACTTAAAGCTAATGTTAACCTTTCTCTTCCGGTGCTAAAAAAAACGCGCGTTCCGGTGCTGTGTATTCAATACACATGTAAAAATAAGCGATTTAAAATCGGAAAAATAAGAATATTCATAGCAAATCGCTTAAATTTGAAGTCAAAAGTGATAATAATTTAAATATAATTGTTGAAAAAATGAAAAAACATCGGCCGACATTCACAAAACCACTTCATATGGATGCCCACGAGCTACTGAGACGGTACTCGGAACACTAACACTGTGTATGTTAAACCACGAAGGAAGAAACAACTGCGAACTGGGATTCTATTTCTTGCGTTCCCATATACCGAATAGCGTGAGAGTGAGACGTGAATAGCGTCGCTTTCTCACCTATAGCGGTTTTTTAGAATGAATATACCTACGTCACACATTGGCACACGTTTGGCTTGGTGAATTTATTCCCGATTTTCACAAAATATCTCTGATGTGACCAATAAGTGCTAATTATTATTAATATCATTTTTTCATTCAATGCGTAAATGTATTACGGAGGAATACCTAAAATCTGAACCCAGTGTTTATTATATTTATAGAGATATTAAAGTTTTTAGAAGCAATGTGTACTAGTTACACATCACAGGGAAGGAAGGGTTAAGTATGTTATGATGAAGAAGATCACTTGAAGATGGTTTGGGCACGTGGCACGAATGAATGAAGAAAAACTAACAAAACAAATGTATAATGCAAATGTGAGTGAATGGCGTAACGTAAAGGAAGATAAAGGAAAGTATGGTTGAATCAAGTGAATTGTATTTTGAAAGAAAGAAATATTGTGTGGTTGGTTTCAAAATATAGTATTATGGCAAAAAACGCCGATTATACGTTTTGCAAAAAAATATTAAGTACATTAAAGATTAAACCTTCATACCATGATGCCAAATCCCTGTTAGGGGCAGTGTCACCTTTTTTTCTATCGCAACATACATCTTTCTTCTCCTCTACATTACTTCCCTTCTTTCAAAATATAATTCACTTAATCTAAGCATAGTTTCTTTGGTCTTCTTCTACCACACCTTCCACTCACATTAACACTGCATATTTGTTTTGCTTGTCTTCATCCATTCGCCCTTCGTTCCCAAACCATTTTTAGAGTGTTCTTCTTCACCGTACTTAACACACCAGCCTTCAGTTCACATTAATTCCTAATCACTTAATTCTGTATTCTCTCATACACTGTCATAGCATGCATTTAATAGAACATTCCTAAAGTACTTTTTCGGCCTCTTCCATTATTTTTCCAAGTCAACGTTTCATTTACATACATCAAAGTTGGCCGTACAATATTATTGTACTGTTCAGTTTGATTATGTATGTTTCAGTTGTAGGCTGCCGTGGTCCAATCGGTTGCATCACATTCGATTCCTGGCGGATTTTACTTTTAGACCGTTTTAATTCAGAATTTATGTTTTCCTGCTGCTTACAGGCTGCTTAACATAAATTCTTATAGCGCTACTAAGCAATACAGAAATAGCGCCGTGTAAAAAATTTACAAATTAAACCTGTTATTGAACTTCGATCACTTTGCCATCGGACATTTGGATTCGAGCTGTCAAGGCTGTGCGCTTGCTGAAGCGCAACAGCATGTGGACAATAAACCAAAATACTATCTTAGTAGCATAGTATAATTTTACTATCTTAGTAGCATAGTATAATTTTACTCTCATTTCAGTTAGTTTTGCATACTACGAGTATTATACTATTTTAGTAGCATAGTGTAATTTTACTCTAGCATAGTAAAATACTATATTAGTAGCATAGTATAATTTTACTATCTTAGTAGCATAGTATAATTTTACTCTCATTTCAGTTAGTTTTGCATACTACGAGTATTATACTATTTTAGTAGCATAGTATAATTTTACTCTAGCATAGTAAAAGACTATCTTAGTAGCATAGTATAATTTTACTATCTTAGTAGCATAGTATTTTACTCTCATTTCAGTTAGTTTTGCATACTACGAGTATTATACTAATTCGAATTCCATTTTAGTGATAACATTATTGCAATGAAACTAAAATTGCAAGGTTCTGTCATAATATATTACATTGAATCTTGTCTTTACCTTCGAATTTCATCCATAAACTTTATATTTAACCTGATGATCAAGAAAAAAGAGGTTTTAACTCCTCCAGATATATGCAACATGTATTATTTCTACTCGTGCATCCCATTAGCTTGCTCTCGGAGCAATCCTCAAGTTGTAGACCTTGAGAGAGCTTATTTGTCTCATGAACTCAAAACTTGTCTAGCGTGGGTGATTCATATTGTCAGCTTCAGTGATATGCAAAGTGTGTAACAAGGAAGCTATTGAACATTTATGTTAAATGCTCAACCCAAGCTTTACAGAATGATGCAGGTTCATATGTTAAAACTATGTCTCACTAAAGCCCTTTGACTTTTTCATCCAACTGTTTCATTCGATCGAAGCGTATTTGTTGTAGCTACAGGAGTTTGAGTAGTACTTACTTGGAAATTTACGCGAATTCTTAAATTTTCATACGTGACAAGAAATATTATAAATATGTAATTCATGAAAAAAATTAAAGGTAATTTAAAATGAACATAACTTATATGGATCTGGGTTTGTTGCCTTTAATTCGCCGAGTTCTTAGTAAACTAGGCTTTTGCCTGTATCTTACTGAGGACATATAACATGGAAAAATAAAGTGATATTTCTTTCTGATTTTTTATTATACAATACCCCATTGCATACTTTCATCAACTATATAAACAGAGACACTAAATTACATAACGTATGTACATATATATTACGCGAATCAAACCCCTCAAACTTCACCAGTCCAGACAAACCAAAAAGTCAATCCCATAATGTGCCACACATAATCACCAAAAACACACCACATTCATGAGTTCATACAACCCTTCGCTACAAGTGATTCTTGCTGTTAGCCCAAGTATTCAAACTCCTGTCGCAATAACAACCACACTCTGATACACTGTCTGATTTTTTCGCACCCTCTTGCCTTTATTGAATTCGGTAACTCATTGTATGTCATGCATGGGAGCCAAATATGTATATTGCCTTTGGACAAAATATGTTTTAACTCTAGAGATAGTGGGCATTTCATCAGTTGCTATGTGTGTCATTTGTCTTCGCTGAGTTTGTATTTTACTTTTTTCTTGATTATAGTGCCAGAAAATGGTTTAGAAGTTTATGTTGGCTACATCAAGGACCTGTTACTACTTGAAAAGTTCCGCTGTGCGAAATTCCTGTCGCAATAACAACCACACTTCGATCCACTACCTAAATGTTTTCCCCTATTTGCCTTTATTGAATTCGGCACCCCATTGTATGTCATGAGAGTGTTTTTATGGTGTGTTTTTGATGAGTGTATGAAAGACATTGTGAGATGAATTATTGGTCAATCTTTAATTATAAAATAAACGAAGGGTTGAGTCTTTAAAAATTTATGAGAGCAGTATTAAATGATTAATTAATAATGTGTAAAAAAATATCAAATTATATTTTCATGTTCATATGTCTTCAGTAAGATATAGGCTAAAGCCTAATTTACTGGGGACATGACAAATGAAAGACAGCGAACCCTGATTCATATAAATTGAGTGCCCATATAAACACACTGTTTTTTTGTTGTTCGTCTGATTTTTTTATATACTTCTCGTGTATATAAAAAGGCAGAATGAAGACATCAGAAATAAATGCATGGATGTTTTGCAGAAGATAAAGAAAGGACTTTAAGATGGTTTGGATATGTAGGCATAATGAATGACGAAAGAATGACTTAATGAGTATACGTCAGAAGTGCAAGGTGTCCGTGTTAGAGTTAGACCGAGGAAAATATGACTGGATCAACTGGACCAAATTTTAAAAGATAAATATGATTAAAAGAGGATTGTGCATGACGAGAAGTATGAATGTGGTGAAGGCAAAAGTTGTTTGATTGGATAGGAAAATTTGGATTTCCATTCTATCTGCCTACTTCGCAAGGAACACGGCATGATGATGAGAATTATTTACGCCATCGTGAAGTAAGATTTTTCTGTGCCCTATTTACGAGCTGAATTCTTAAGAGCATCATAACTCGCAAACGGAATGATCTTGTTAAATAAATTTTCTGATATCGATGTCTTTCACACCTTGGTGGATGAATTGAGATTTAAATTTCTTAATAAACTATGTAGGTATAACATAAACTAGTAATTTTGTAGGGAAGAATAAATAACATTGTTTCTGTTCCCATGATGCTACATATATTCAGACTTTATAATATTTTTTTTTCCTTATAATTTGATATAATTTGGTTTAATCTGTATTAAATATTAAAAAAAAAATGTACGTAGAAAATAATGAAATTAATCATACAATCACACGTGTTAAGAGTGCAGCTTTGATAATTTCGCATATCATGTGTCATTCAATGAGTAATGCATACTTAGTAATGTGCATAAGAGAAAAACGTAAAAAAAATGCAACATCGTCCCCACTCAATCACATATGCAATTGCGTGTATGCACGCGTTAGCATATGCAATTTGAGCTTAAACGTCACTTGCAAAAAACGAGGGGTGATCGTTTACACGGTAATGTCGTGTTGAGAAGCCGTGATGTAGCAAAAACGTATTTATTTCTTCTTGAATAAACTTTTTTGTAGAGTATCGTGTGTCAATATAAACCAGAGGTCCTCAAAATGTTTGTAGAAGGGCCTTATTATATTCCAATGGTGTCGATAATAGTGTATCGAAATGTTAAGCGGTAGTACCTTTTGGGTAGTACTGGTCAGTCTGGAGTCACCTAGAATGTACTAAGCCTCTGGTCTGCTGACATCTGAATTTCTCATATTTGACTCCATGTAGCTGTCAGCACGCGGACAACGGCCACACGCCGGAAACAGTTCGCAGACTAAACTTGGTGGAGCAGCACACAGGCAGATCACTTCTGCTTCTGTATTTTCTCAATTATCTGTCCTAATTCTATCTACATAAGTATATCCTAAAATATTTCTTAAACATTTCTGCTCCCACTTAACATCCATAAGTGCATGTTTCATCAAGCACCAATATTGTATTGTATTACGACGTGTACAGTACAGCCTGGTGAGCAAATTACCATGTGGCATTCTCTTCCAACCAACCACAAAGATGTTAAAGATGCCTTAAGTGGAAACCAGACTGGAATTCTTTAAAAAAAATCTAGGTTCCAAAGGTATTTGAATCCGCAATCCTCGGGCAGGGAAACTGTTACAAACTATGCCACAGAGGTTGTTGTGTATTGACTGCAGGGCTCACAATATAATATATATTATACAATTCCTATAAAACCTACTGCGGGGAGGAAGGCAATGGGACACCACTGCACTAATTTTCCTGCGAAAACCACATGAATATGTTCAACAATTTTTGTGGTTTACATCCCTCAACATTGAGGTCACGACGAAGAAGAAAATGACGTTGACAATACCAGAGCTATTATATATCCTATCAGTTTAGAAATATGCAACTGTGGGGCTAATTGGGGCTACCCTTCTGCAGATCTTCTTCCGGGCAGCTAACGGGACAAAGTGGGTAAACCATCAAGTGTGACATTAATTAGATGTCATCATATATACATAGTGGCGGGTTCTTTGCGCCCATTACTCCATCTGAGGAGGTTCTCTTTTGATCTACCCACGTATGTGCGTAGGCGGTTAATAAACCTTCATGGTAGGTTGTATCCCACTAGAAACACTCCAACATTTATATCTATGTCCTCAAACTTTCAGTGCTAGCTTTCCAAGAATTTCCAGAAATTCCGGAGACCCTTCAAAGAGGACTTGAATGGCTATAAAATTCTTGCGTGACTACAGCCTTTGCTATGTTGATATTTAACCATGCATAAGGGCTTTATAACATAAAAAATACTCATTTACGTTTTTCAGTAGTTTGTACGCTGATTATTATAAATTCTAACAGCATTATGAAGGAACGAAAAATCCATATAAAATATTGCCTAACGAAGGGCTACAATTGATTAAACCTACCACTCGTCTTAGAAGTTTAATCTCTATGATCAGATACTTTGGGTTGATCTGTCAAGACTGTGTGCTTGCTACAGTGCAACAACTTGCACACAATAAACAGGCGCTTCCATCCAATAATTCTCGGTCACATTGCTTATCGATTATATAAAAATATATAATATATTTAATAATCTCTTTGTGTGACATACATATATTTTGGAGTCTTTAAACTTCTCCCTGGCTCCATCCCAACTCATTGTCTGCGAAGACTGATGGGGTCAGCTCTCCTCATCCTCAGGTTGTATGCTCTTTTGTCCCGGACTACGTCCCCCAGGCCGTGCCTCTGAATCAGGTTATCTTTTTGCACCACCCATGAATTCTTTGGCCTTCCTCTGGTTGTTATTTGAGGGAGATCCATGGAAATTGCCTAGTTCACAATGTGATCGGGTGCTCTGCGTCCAACGTGACCATACCATCTCAATCGCCTCCCCTCCATCTTGCTGTTGATGTCTGTAACACCTAGGCTTCCACGAATGCGTGAGCTTTTTATTTTGTCTCTTAGGGACACACCAGCTGACCATCTTAGCATGCGCATTTCAGAAGTTTCTGGTTGCCTAGAGTAAGAGTTATACATCGTCCAGCATTCGGAACCACAGAGGAGTGTGGGTCTGACAATCGTTTGGTATGCTTTTTCTTTTAACTTTACTGGCATTTTCGGATCACATAGAACTTCCGTCATTGATCTAAACTTCATCTTGGAGTCTTTAAACAATTATCAAAAAATACTTTATTTATACAAGTAACGTTCTGTCCTTCATTAATTTGTCATTGATTAATGAAATTTCATATTTTTTTATGAACTACGTGATTGAGTTGACAAAGGCGGTTGTTTTCCGCCCGAGAGTTTAAGGTTTGATTAAATTATCGATGAAACCAATATGAAATGAAAGGGTTCCAAAGTGTTTAAAAGAACAATACAATTTTCAAGTTTTATTTTCTTAATCTACATGCACCGGGGTGTGGGCTGAAAAAAATATGATGTCCTCACAGCCGGGCTCGCCCTATATTGATGGGGTGTATCTCGGACGAGGGGATGTTATGTATATGTATATGAGATGAGCCCAGACATTTTAAAAGCCAATGTCTAAAATGTATTTTCTACAGTTTATCTTGAGATATATGACAGATTTCGGAATGTGCATACTATATTGTCCTCAGTGAGATACAGGCAAAATCCTAGTTTACTGGGGACACGACAAATGAAAGGCAACAAACACAGATCCATTAAAATTGTATGTCCAAATTAAATTACCTGTTGTTTTTTCGCAAATTATGTAGGATACCATGTTTCTTGTCATGTATAAAATGAATAAAAAAATATATTGCTTTCAATAAACCTGTATTTATTTATTTAATTGAAGGATTTTTTTTAAGTCCAATGTATTGTAGATGGTTTTCGGTAGTTATGATATAAATACGACCTATTGCAAAATGTTTACGATTCGTCTTTTATATGTAAATCAGGAAATAAAACACTTTCGAGGTTATATTTATTACAAAATAATCCTTTATAAGTAAATTTTTCATGTTCTTGGGAATGTCAGCTCTTAAGTGTGGTTGATATACGTAAATCTCGTAATTATTTATATGCGGAAAAAATGTGTTTATAAGATATTGTAATTTGTTTTATCAAACACTGTTTATTCCACTTTTTGTAACGGTATAAACCTACTGGTTTCAAGGTGCACACCTCATCTTCAGGGGAGCACAAACAAGACAAGAAGGTCTTCTTTGTACTATCTGATGATGAGGTGAAACCTTTGAAATCGGTAGGGTTATACCGTTACAAAAAGTGGAATAAACAGTGTTTGATAAAACAAATTGCAATGTCTTTAAACCTCGACAACGTTAATGCCTTAACTATAAACAATCTTCTCCCTGGCTCCATCCCAACTCATTGTCTGCGAAGACTGATGGGGTCAGCTCTCCTCGTCCTCAGGTTGTATGCTCTTCTGTCCCGGACTACGTCCCCCAGGCCGTGCCTCTGCATCAGGTTATCTTTTTGCACCACCCATGTATTATTTTGTCTTCCTCTGGTTGTTATTCGAAGAAGATCCATGGAGATTGCCTGGTTCACAATGTGATCGGGTGCTCTGCGTCCAACGTGCCCATACCATCTCAATCGCCTCTCCTCCATCTTGTTGTTGATGTCTGTAACACCTAGGCTTCCACGAATGCATGAGCTTTTTATTTTGTCTCTTAGGGGCACACCAGCTGACCATCTTAGCATGCGCATTTCAGCAGTTTCTAGTTGCCTAGAGTAAGAGTTATACATTGTCCAGCATTCGGAGCCATAGAGGAGCGCGGGTCTGACAATCATTTGGTATACTTTTCCTTTTAACTTTACTGGCATTTTCGGATCACATAGAACTCCCGTCATTGATCTAAACTTCATCTTGGAGTCTTTAAACAATTATCAAAAAATACTTTATTTATACAAGTAACGTACTGTCCTTCATTAATTTGTCATTGATTAATGAAATTTCATATTTTTTATGCACTACGTGATTGAGTTGACAAAGGCGGTTGTCTTCCATCCGAGAGTTTAAGGTTCGATTAAATTATCGATGACACCAAGATCAAATGAAGGGTTCCAAAGTGTTTAAAAGTACAAAACAATGATAAATAGTACGTGATTTATTTTTGTTGCGATTTGGACTCTCATTTACTTTTTCTCTTTCCGTTGACGGTGGGGGTGTGTGTGCGTTATCTTCTCATTAATATTTATATTACTGCCTATTTATTTTCATCTTTTTCGGTTTGTATTTGTGAAAACCATAATCAATTTGTGATTTTAATTTGATAAATTTGAACTATCAGTTTTTTTATTTTTTTGCTGACAGGTTTAACAAATCGAATCGTTTTTTTATAAATCGAAAAATTGTTTTTCTGTAAACTGACGTTTTAATTCCTAATTTTCAATTCACTGACTTTCTAATGTATTGTACGATTTGTATATACTCGTATCTCTTAATAGGCCAAGATCCACTATGAATTAATACTAATTACGAAAATTTAACTTTAGGTATAAAAAAATCGAAAATCCAACTATCGTATACCCCATCCCTAGCCAATCCAGACTAACGTAGTGACTTTTGACAAACGTCACAAACAAGACAAGAAGGTATTCTTTGTACTACCCTGATGATGAGGTGAAACCGGTAGGCTTATACCGTTACAAAAAGTGGAATAAACAGTGTTTGATAAAACAAATTACAATATCTTTAAACCTCCATAACGTTAATGCCTTAACTATAAACAATATACGTGTTTATAAGTTAGTTATCTTAGAACAAACATTTTCACTAGTCAGGCAGATAACAATTTTAAAATACACGAAATAACAATTAATCTCGAATGTGATCTGCGCTTCAAAGTTTGAAGACCTTTACCATAGACAATGGAAAGAGTTTTTTCTTTTTATTTCTTTTGTTTTGAATGTAATTGGTTACGGTTGAGCAATGAAACATTCCGCCATCTAGATATCTGCGTAGGCCCAGCGTATGTCACACATCACTCTCGATTTCTTGTTTCGATCTTACTAACGATCGTAAATCTATTATGCTAATTAGTTCTGCCTTTGTGTTATGGAAATAAATCTTGCCAAAAAAAAACAGCATGATTACTAACGCCACGCAGTCATAAATAATTATGTAAATATTCGACATATTATGAATCACAAACAATTACAATGTTATTCAGTCTACTTGTTACAAAAATATCAATTTGATTTAATGGTTAATACATCAAAAATATTATTATACTTGAGAAAATGTGGCATGGTCCTTGTGACCGTTCACAAATTTGCCTCAATACAACCTTGTAACGACGTTCAGTAATTTTAATTATTTTATCAACTTTAATATAAGCCTCGATTCTAATAAATAGCAAGTTATTTAGGTAAATACATTACATAAAACTAACAATAATTACAAATGAATACATCTTGTTACAAATTAGCAAAAATGTGACAGTTTGTTAAAATCAAATAATATTTGGTGATGTTTGTCAAAAGTCACTACGTTAGTCTGCATTAGCTAGGGATGTGGTATACGATAGTTCGATTTTTTTATACCTATAGTTAAATGTTCGTAATTAGTATTAATTCATAGTGGATCTTGGCCTATTAAGAGATATATACAAATCGTACAATACATTAGAAAGTCAATGTAATGAAAATTAGGAATTAAAACGTCAGTTTAGAGAAAAACAATTTTTCGATTTATAAAAAAACGATTCGATTTGTTAAAAAAACGATTTTACCCCATCCCTTTGAGACGTGACATTTCAAATGTCACAGGGACCATCCTACATTTTCTCAAGTATACACGAATTCATATGGTGAAATTGGCAATGGTATGGCAATTATAGTAGAAATATCGTTCTATACTTCTTAAAACCATCATCATCTAGTGAGAATTCTAGCTTTCTTCAAGACATTGATGCTTATCTCCCTGAAAATTTTCAGCGTCTTTTAGATCATGGACATGCGCTACGTTCAAACAGAGATTGTTCAAAGTTCTTCCCACTTCACCGCTCTTTGTTTTACGTCATCCTTAACTGTCCATGCAGTTAGACTCTGGAGCCAGTCACAAACTAATGTTACACTCGCTCCGTCTTTGGCATGCTTTAAGAAGCGACTAAAAAAAACAGATTATTCTTTCCTCTCCAGCATCCCTTCCTTTTCCTTTGATTGATAAAATCTCACTTTAACCATGTATATTTTTCATAAATTTTGTAAAGATGAATAATAATTTGAATATTTTTTCCGACCATGTAATTTATTTTCTTTACTTTTGTCTGGTTGGTTGGAAGAGATTGCCACCTGGCAATAAGCTCGCCCAATTTTTTTTCGATGAAGTTTTAAATATTTTTTTTCATACGTACACATTCGGGTTTGGGTGTAGTGAAATGTATACGTGTTCATTATTTTAGTTTAATAAATATTTAAAAGGAATATTTAGTTTAGTAAATATTAAAGTTAAAAATGTTAGCTTTTGATTCTTTCATTCATACTTGATTTTTTTCAGTTCTGTATAAAACCACATCGTTTTTTTAAGTATTGTAACCTAAATAACTACTTGAATTATGAATGACGTTAAATTAATAACAAGTAGATACCTTGCACTAATAGTTATTACCCACAAATAGTAGAAACGTGACCGGCCTACGACGACCTTGAGGCCTGAATTCCTGCTCGGAGGTAACTAGTGGTGACTACCAGCCCAGATATTAAGACTACTAGATGGGCAATCAAACTGCTTCCAATTTGACTGGCCATGAGTCATACGACATGGTCTATTGAGTGACCATAGACTCTGTTTTATTTTTTATAACTGTTGTCAAATTTACTTTAGCCTAGTTGTTTAAAAACCTAACTTTTAATATGTAATATCAAGAAACAGCACAATGGCCCAATTCTTGGATTAACAACCATATACTCGTAGATGCGAGTATATATATAAATACCATCACGCTAGGGTAGGTGGAGAGGACAGAGAATCATACTTAACTGCCTTAACACACATATATTTCGCCTCTTTCACATTCATATATATTTTTATACAATACGATTCCTACGGTTTCTATTCCTTCTTATTTTTACTTCATTCAAAATATCATTCACTTGATCCAATTATACTTTCCTTGGTCTTCCTCTACTACGCCTTCCAATAATTTTTGCACTGTTTTTTTTTGTTTTGTTTAGTCTTTCTTCATTTTTTCATTCCACGTATCTAAACCATCTCACAGTATGCTCTTCTTCATCTTACTCAACACATCAATCTTAAGTTCACATTCATCCCTAATTACTTCATTCCGTGTTCAGTCAGACATTTTCAACCATGTATTATTCTCAGTGTTCGCATTTCTTAGCAATTATTTCGTGTTCTGTCAGACATTGTTACCCCATGTATTATTCTTAATGTTCGCATTTCTTAAGCATTTATTCCGTGTTCTGTCAGACATTGTCAATCATGTATTATTCTCAGTGTTCGCATTTTTTAAGCATTTATTCCGTGTTCTGTCAGACATTGTCACCCTATGTATTATTCTCAGTGTTCGCATTTCTTAAGCATTTATTCCGTGTTCTGTCAGACATTGTTACCCCGTGTATTATTCTTAATGTTCGCATTTCTTAAGCATTTATTCCGTGTTCTGTCAGACATTGTCAATCATGTATTATTCTCAGTGTTCGCATTTCTTAAGCATTTATTCCGTGTTCTGTCAGACATTGTTACCCCGTGTATTATTCTTAATGTTCGCATTTCTTAAGCATTTATTCCGTGTTCTGTCAGACATTGTTACCCCGTGTATTATTCTTAATGTTCGCATTTCTTAAGCATTTATTCCGTGTTCTGTCAGACATTGTCAATCATGTATTATTCTCAGTGTTCGCATTTCTTAAGCATTTATTCCGTGTTCTGTCAGACATTGTTACCCCGTGTATTATTCTTAATGTTCGCATTTCTTAAGCATTTATTCCGTGTTCTGTCAGACATCGTCAACCGTGTATTATTCTCAGTGTTCGCATTTCTTAAGCATTTATTCCGAGTTCTGTCAGACATTGTCACCCCATGTATTATTCTCAGTATTCACATTTCTTAAGCAATTATTCCGTGTTATGTCAGACATTGTCAACCATGTATTATTCTCAGTGTTCGCATTTCTTAAGCATTAATTCCGTGTTCTGTCAGACATTGTCATCCCATGTATTATTCTTAGTATTCGCATTTCTTAAGCATTTATTCCGTGTTCTGTCAGACATTGTCACCCCATGTATTATTCTCAGTGTTCGCATTTCTTAAGCATTTATTCGACTTCTTTCAGTATTTAAGATTGAATAATTAAATACGAAAATCCGAGTAAAAACCTCAAAAAAGAATTCTCAACCGCTGTGGTAGAGTTATAAAAAATGTAAAATATGTTATACATATCGCCGTTTAGAGAGCAGACTCACCTCAAGGGCGCTCCAACTCGGGATTCAAACCTACTATTATTGACAGATATTGAAAAATAAATATGTGATTGGAAATATAGTAAAATGGTGACTACGGTCATTGGACTAGGCACTTCTTCGCATCTACATATGTTCAAAAAAACATATTTGGAAAGAAACCCGTTTAAAAGTAACAAAAACAAAAACAAGACGAACTACAAAACCTTTATAGACTTCCAATATGTGATGGTAACACATTCGGCTTTAGGTGGAGCGTAGTATATATGTGCAGTGTTCATATATAATCATAGATTTTGATAAGATCTCTTAAATAGCGTCGTTTTTAAATGTTTCTTAATGGTTTACACACAACACTTAAATGTAATCAAAGAATTCAAAACACCATAAACCGAGATCATTCCTGTTTAAGAGAGCTCCATAGTTGGTAAGACGCCTGTTTTACAGCCTAGGGATTACGGGTTCGATTTCTGTTAGCGTCGAATTGCAATTGCAGCCACAAGTGTAGCGCTTAATACTTCTGCTGATCTGTAAGCTAAATACCTGTAAGCTTATTCTGTTCCACTATTATTGACTAATTAAAAATACAACCAAGTAAATATATACAAGTTGAGTGTACGGATAGTTAGATGACGTCTGTGACCATTAGATTAGGCACTTCTCCTCATCTACATATGTGTAGAAAAAAATATTTGGTAAGAAAACAGCAGAACACTTACAAAAGTGATAGTAGCACATTCGGTTTTAGGTGGAATGCTGTATATGTGTGTAGTGTTTATATACATTCATATATTTTAATAACATCTCTCAAAAGCGTTGTTTTCAAATGTTTCTAAAGCTGTACACGCCAATTATATGTTTAATACTAAGAGGCCGACCATTCCACACTATAGGACCAGCAACGGCAAAAGCTGTATGGTATACGTTGTCAAACTCGTTCGAGGAGTTGTGAGTTGTCCAGCATTACTACAAAGGTAGTGATTAATTTGGAAAGAGTTTACAAACTCCGTTCCAATCGTATCGACGACAATACCAGATCTATAGACTATCAGCCTATAATCACACAACTGAGATGGTATTGCGATACCTTTTCAGCAAGTCTTTTTCCGAGCAGTTAACGATGCACAGTGGAAAAGTCATCAGGTTCGGTATTGATTGAATGTAGCCACACATGCATAGTAGTGGATCCTCTATGCCAATCCTCTATTTGAGATTTTATTTTCATCTTTCTTGTCCTCATTAAAAAAGTTATGAAATTTAAACAAATTTCCCCAAAACCTTTCACTTTTCCAAATTTAGCGATTTGTATGAGAAATCGTGGGGCGAAGTTTCCGAAATGAAGCATATTTAAACTTGATTTCATTGCAAATATTTATTTTAATGTTGAGCGAAGAAAGTTTTGCAAAGTAATTGCAAAAAAAAACTTATTTAATTCTGTTACGGGTCTATTACATGTTAAGTGTCCCTTAATATTTATGTTGCGAGAATGTTATACTCGTAAAATATAATTAGTAAATTTGCACATATTTTGAATAATTATTGTATTATAAAATTGAAAGTGAAAAAAAAAATACCTTAGTTGTGACAAACGTCACTTTCTCTTTGTTTAATATAGCGAAAAAATCCAGTTTTTTAAATGACCTTGTCTTTTGGGCGCAGCCTGAGAAAATAAGTTTTTCTCGTTTCCACTTTCCTGACAAATTATAAAATTAATGATGTATGGGAATAAAATGTGAACGAGGTAAAAATACTGACAGAAGCTGAATAAATGCTATAGAAATGCGTGTACCGAGAAAAATATATAAGATGTCAATACGGAATATACGGAACAATACGGAACAGAATACGGAATGAAGTGATTAAGGATGAATTTAAGGCTGATGTGTTGAGTTAGATGAAGAAGAGGACTTTGAAATAGTCTGGGAATGTAGAACGAAGGAATGAAGAAATACTAATATGTAGTGTAAATGGAGTGGAATCATCGACCCTCAAAGTTGGTAGTATGAACCTACTGGAAGCATTTGAAATGTGGATGCACCGGATAATGCTACGGATACCCTGGACGGATATGGTCAGCAACACGAGAGTTCTTCAAAGAGCCAAAGTTGATAGAGAGTTGCTGACTAATATTAAAATCCGAAAGGTGTCTTATTTGGATCATGTACTTAGAGGAGAAACGTACAAATTACTGCACCTGATCATCCAAGGCAAAATATGTTAGAGGGTCGAAAAGGTGTTGGCAGGAGGCAAATATCCTAGCTCCGCAATATACGTGATTGGACTGGTATCTTTTTCGGGCTGCCGGGGACAAATATGCCTACTCTCAGGTGATATTTAACGTTGGGGGGACCTCACATGACACTGGGAAGAAGAAGTGTAAATGTGAGTAGAAGGCGTGGTAGAGAAGAACAAGAAGTATGATAGAATCAAGTGAATGATATTCTGATAGAAGTAAAAGTAGAAAGTCACAGAAATCGTAGAGGTTATAATAACCTGGTCTCTTCTCATACCAGGAGGTAGAAAAGGTTTAAGATGTGTATCGAGTTAGGAAAGTGTGGCGCTCTGTCCTCTTTGCGTACCCCGACAATAACGATCAACATAACCAAAAGTTTTCGCAATAAACATTTCTAGAACTGGCCCTGCTCTAAATTAATGAAAAGCGTATTATAATTTACTTTTGCTTCATTTATTCTAAACTCCAGTTGAAAATAGTCCATTAAGCGTTCATGTTTTATTTATTTGAAATATGCATTTACGTCGAAGTGAAAGAAATACGCAAAAAGTCATGTTTCGTTTCGGTCGACCTACTTTAGAATAAGCAGAAAATTCAAAACAATGCTTAAGCTGACAGGGTCGTTTAAGTTCACTTGACGCCATGAAGTAAATTTATGGTGTTCAGTTCAGTTCGATCCCTCCACCACCCACGCTGTTATGGGAGTCAAAATAAGTCCCCATTCAGCGCGATACCATAGAAGATCGAAATCTATTGGGTGTTAACATAAGTTGTGTCTGTTTTTTTTTTTCAAAATTAAAAATGAGCACCAAAAGTAAAACAAAATGGTAAAGGTTATACGTCATTCGAAAAAAAAAAATTCTGCTCTACAAGATATTGTGTTTGCTTTTACGTTACATATATTATTTTATTTGATTACAAGCCTTCAAAATGGAATGTCAAGTAGACGAAACTAAGCATTTTCGACACCTCCTTCTGTTCGCATTCAATCGAGGGAATAAAGTTGCCAAAGCTGCTCGCGATATTTGCAAAACATGTGGAACCCAAGCGCCGAACTTTTGGACTTTTCCCATTGATTTAAGATGGCGGTATACAGTAATGTGACTACAATTCATCTGCTTAGCCAATTCTACGAAGGTTTGAAGGGGATCTTCATGAATAACATGGTTTAAGCGGTTCTCATCGAAGTCCACTGGTCGTCCGGGACACTCCATGTCTTTCAGGCCGAAATTACCGTCTTTGAACCGTAAAAAAATTCTGTCGAATGACGTATAACCTTTACCATTTTGTTTTACGTTAACACCTAATAATTTATTGTTTTAGTGACGAAGAAGGAACTGCCCATGGAACTACTTATCCAATGGCGGCACACTTGAGTGTGAAAAGAACAGCAAAATAACTTGCAGTGCAGTAAATATATTTATAAAGTGGCTTAAGGCCTGGAGTTCAAACAGCCTAGCAAGTCGCTAGTACAATTGAGAAGGTAATATTTAAAAAACAACATGTCCACCAAATCAGAATAATGGGAAATCGCAAAAAACTGTTTGCATTAAAAATATATAACGTATTAATTCATTGTAAAAATATCTGAAATCCTTAAAACCGCTTAAGGTGACTTGATTTGTTGTTTAAAATCGAATCATAATAATTAAAATAGTTATTCAAGTTTAAAATATGGACATGACCCTTTTTGAGTGAACAATTCTAATATGGAGTTCCAAATTGTTAAAGCCGAAACCATCGATAAATTGGATGAAATATTGCACTAAACCATAAAAATAAGTCATTTAAAAATAATGATAATAAAAGGACAATCTATATAGCGTCGTTTAGAAAGCAGACTCTCTTCAGAGCCTCTCCAACTCGGGGCTAAAGAAATTGTTAATCATTGTTGCCGTGAAAACCATACATTTTCTATCACTGATGCCAAATGTTTACACATCAGTAGTAACATAAATAAATTGGACAGATTAGAGGCCCTAGAAATTTATAAGTCAGTGCATCGAGGAGAACAGCAAACACGTTCCAAGCATCTCGCCACTGCTCGCCGAGGTTGTCTCCTCCTTCCACCCACAGTCTCCAGTCCGAATGTTTACCGTTAGAAGAGTGTGTGTCGGTACCAGTTCGAACATAATTCAGTCTTGTTTGTGCTCCCCTAATAATGAGGTGAAAGCCTTGAAACCGGTAGGGTTATACCGTTACACAAAGTGGAATAAACAGTGTTTGATAAAACAAATTAAAAGATATAAATTGAGTGTAAGGAAAGGAAGGTAGTAGGATAAAAATCCCTAATAAGGATGAATAAATAAGTGCGTGTGTGGATAGAAATGCGTGGAGATCTGTCCTCTCTGCCTTACTCTCTAGGTTAAGTGTCATGTTCTATCGGAAGTGTATGTGTGGTGTAATTGGAGTATTTTAATTATGAGTAAAATTTTTGAACATTTCAAATATATAAAGTTATAAGCAAAAAAAAACTAATTAATAGTTAAAAAATGCACAAAAATATAAACCGGGATTATTCCATTTGAATGGAACTCCTTGGCGTAGTTGGTAAAATGCCTGTTAACCTGTATACCCGGGTTCGATTCTCATTTGGTATCTAGTTACAACTGCAGCCACGAGTGCAGCGCTAAACACTTCTAATCTATGTGCAGATGCAGTCGTCAAAACTGTGGACCATATGGTTAAGGGGCGTTTACTGAGTGGTTTTGTACAGAAACACGAGTTGCTACAATATTAGTTGAGAAACTGTGATTGCCTGCATTGAAGTAGATCATAAAAGAAAAAAAGAGATATTTTCGAGAACAAAAATCCTCCAATCAGGTTTTCACTTAAGTCATCTTTGACTTCTTTTTGGTTGATTCATTCTGACAACAGTTTTTTTCTTCTAAAGTCTCTGGGAGCAGCCCTGTTAGATTTGACCACAGCACGTCTGCAGCGTACTGCATAACGGTATTGATCTTGAAGCCGCGTTGTTTTATTAAATCACTATTATTGCAATCAATCATTGTGACCGAAATCTGAGCAAAATTTTACTTGCCCTCGAAATAATTTCGAATGCATTTTATTTCAATTACCACAAAAACCAGGGACGTCTTCTAATTCAAGCCGGGTTGCGGTTTAATTTTCAAATAATAATTTTCGAATTGTAGATATGTAGTTTCTTCGAAGAGTAGAACTTTAAAGATTATTTTGTCTTCACCAAATGAATTGATTGTTCCAAATTGATCCAATAAAGCGAGGTATTATGACAAAGTTTTTGGTATTGGTAGTCCTGTGGCGTGAAATGGTCGTGTGCAGCTTTAGGAAGCACTTGAAGACAACCCTTTTTGGGAGGTGTCATTAAAATTTATGATTATATATAGACACTGCACACTCCACCTAAAGCCGATGTGTTACTATCACATATCGGAAGATCTACGAAGGTTTCTTCCTTTTGTAAATTTTCTGCGGTTTTCTTACCTATTGTGTTTTGCTCAACATATGAAGACGAGAAGTATCTAATCTAATTGCCGCAGCCACAACCTTCCTATCCGAACACTTAACTTATTTACGCATATTTATTTTGTTGTATTTTTAATATGTCAATAATAGTGAATAAGAAGAAATATTTACTTCACAGATCAGAAGTATTTGGCGCTGCCCTCGTGGCTGAAATTGCAATTGGATACTAACGGAAATCGAACCCGTAATCCCTGGGCTGCAACACAGGCGTCTTACCATCTAGGCCATGGAGTTATCTTCAACCGAAATGATGCATGTTTATGGTTTTTTTGTATTCATTGATTGTACGAGTATATAAGTTTTTTGCATGTAACTTTTATATATCTGAAATGTTTCTAAATTTATCGTTTTGTATAATTTTTGTGACGTATGTTACTTTTTAAATTCCTATTTAAATATTTTCATTGAAACAATTGACCACACCAACGCTAGAATATGACGCTAAACATGGAGAGCTAGACAGAGAGAACAATTCTACATGTCTGTCTATCCACGCACACAATATTATTAAGGTTTTTTACCAATATTATTAAGGTTTTTTACCTTCCAACACTCAAAATATATCTATTTATTTTGTAATATGTTTAATATTTCAATAATAATGGGTTCAAAGCCGAGTTAGTGAGTCTGCTCTCTAAACGGCGCTATATAAATTGTTCATTTATTACTCGAAGATCACGTTTAGATCATCAACATCCTGTACGAAGAATGCTGCCCTTTCAAAGCTTCATACTGCAGAGCTGATCACTAGGTATTACTAAATTCAACAAAATCCGAAACTAGTCCATTTGCGACATAAACTAGAATTAATAATAGATGAAATCCATGAAGCATTTCAAAGTCAATTTCTTCCAACCAATTACGTGTCGTATTGTTCCGACTATAGGGCGACCCTGATTATAAGGCGACCCCTATTTTTTATCTGCTTTTTGGAGAAAAAAACATTTCCCTCACCATTTTTTTTATCCTGGCGAGTTTATTGCCATGTGGCAATCTCTTCCAACCAAACAGAAATATGTTATAGACCCCAAGTGTTAACCAGACTGGAATCCTATTTTAAAAAATCTAGGTTCCAGCGGGGATCGAACCCGCAACCTCCTGATCGGCATACAAGTGTCTTACCACCAGGCCACGGAGGTGATAATATTATGAAATTATGAAACATTATAATATTATGAAAAATAAAACTAGAATATAAGGCAACCCCCCTATTTACGTGTCGCCTTTTTAAATAAAAAACCTCGCCTTATAGTCGGGCTAATACGGCAATATTTATTTTGTAACACTAAAACTAAAAACAACTTTAATTTTAATAATGCTTATCAAGTATCATAAATATACTATTATAGAATTAGGGGAGATGTTTTTTTTTATGTTATAATAATGCGCGGAAAATTCTATGTATTGCGTAGTAACATACCATAAGTCGTGGAGTTTAGAGGGAACACTATTATTCTTAGTAATTAGTAAAAACAGAGATAATGATTTCCTAAAGGGCAATTTAGTGACCGAAATCCCACCACGGGTGTATGATCTTAAGACAGTAGAGAAGACAACCTGCTGTCCTGATTACCATTGATCTATGATGCTGCAATGGATTCCATTTCTAGCGCGCTTTCCACGGAATAGTTTCTACCGAGAGCTGTGCATCACGCATATTGCACGCTGACTGCATCTGTAGCAAACAGTGTCGGATCCAATAATAATTTCAATCACTTCAACATATTGTCGACCTCCGTGGATTTGTTGATTAGATACTTGTCTCTCTGATCCGGAAGTTCCGGGTTCGAATCCCGATGTTACCCAAAAAATATAATCAAAATAGGCATAAATATAGATAAAGACTTCATTTGGTAACAATATAAATAAATAAGATGTTTATTGATAGAAATATAGTATGTAAATGTATATCATGAAATTATACATAGAAATATCGTATGTGAATGTATATCATGAAATTTTACATAGAAATATCGTATGTAAATGTTATCATGAAATTATACATAGAAATATCGTATGTAAATGTATATCATGAAATTATACATAGAAATATCGTATGTAAATGTATATCATGAAATTACACACAGAAATATAGTATGTAAATGTATATCATGAAATTATACATAGAAATATCGTATGTAAATGTATATCATGAAATTACACACAGAAATATAGTATGTAAATGTATATCATGAAATTATACATAGAAATATCGTATATAAATGTATATCCTGAAATTACACACAGAAATATAGTATGTAAATGTATATCCTGAAATTATATTGGGTGTTAACATAAGTTGTGTCCGTTTTTTTTCAAATTTTAAACTGAGCACCAAAAGTAAAACAAAATGGTAAAGGTTATACGTCATTCGAAAGAAAATTTTCTGCTCTACAGGATATTGTGTTTGCTTTTATGTTACATATATTATTTTATTTGATTACAAGCCTTCAAAATGGAATGTCAAGTAGACGAAAGTGAGCATTTTCGACGCCTTCTTCTGTTCGCGTTCAATCGATGGAATAAAGCTGGCAAAGCTGCTCGCGATATTTGAGAAGTGTACGGTGAAGATGCTATGAATGAAAGGACAGCTCGTCGATTTTTCTTTCGAATGACGTATAACCTTTACCATTTTGTTTTACTTTTGGTGCTCATATTTAAATTTGAAAGAAAACGGACACAATTTATGTTAACACCTAATACATAGAAACATCGTATGTATACCCTGAAATTACACACAGAAATATACTATGTAAATGTATATCCTGAAATTACGCTTGGAAATATAGTTTGTAAATGTATGATATATCCTGAAATTACACATATACAGTATTAGCTGGGACGACCAAGGTCTGAGTGAATGTGATGGAATACAAGTAGCCTGAACGAGTGGACTTGTTTTTGCTAAATAATTAGTGTAAGAATTGTTATCTAGTTATAAGTAGTATGTAGGTGTTAATTATTTTTAAGATCTCATATATTAAGATTGAATAAATAAAATAAAATGATATGTAGGAAAAAAATATTAAGTAAGTTTATAAATTATAACATATAATTAAGATTAGTTAAGTAATAAATTTGTATATAGGTATAGCCTTGATAAATGTTTGTACAATAATTTACTTTGTTTAATAAAAAAAAAAAGTATATCTGTAAAGGTAATTGAAAAGAGAGGGAGGGTAGCTATCAAACATTTATTTATTTATAACTGTTATTTATTTTCATTTTTTGTATTTAGATTTGTAACAAATGTGTGAACATCATTTTCTATTTGTGATTTTATTTGGATAAAATTTGGACACCCATCAGTTTTTTTATTTGGTCTCCTATCAGCTTTTCTATTTGGACTCCTATCAGCTTTTCCATTTGGACTCCTATCAGCTTTTCTATGTGGACTCCTATCAGCTTTTCCATTTGGACTCATATCAGATTTTTATTTGGTCTCCTATCAGCTTTTCCATTTGGACTCCTATCAGCTTTTCCATTTGGACTCCTATCATCTTTTCCATTTGGACTCCTATCATCTTTTCTATTTGGACTCCTATCAGCTTTTCAATTTTTTCGTTGACAGTTAATCTGAGGTGGTATTTGTGGGTTTACCATTTGTTTTTTTTTCTGCCATTTAT
This sequence comes from Odontocerum albicorne, assembly GCA_949825065.1. Lineage (NCBI taxonomy): Eukaryota > Metazoa > Arthropoda > Insecta > Trichoptera > Odontoceridae > Odontocerum > Odontocerum albicorne. The sequence continues at coordinate 31,740,715 of OX463856.1, forward strand.
AAATTTACTGTTTTTTCTTCTTCTTACTCTACATGTATGGTATAAGGGCTTGAGCTGAAAAACATCTGATATCCTCGCGGCCCGTCTCGCACTATGTTATATTGATGGGGTGTATCTCGACCGGGGGTATATTATGAGATAAGCCCAGACCTTTTGATAGCTTTTCTCTTAAATGCATCTTCTGCTAATTATCTTGAGATATACTCGTATGTATTATACAATTTAGGAATGTATTTATATATGTACATTGTACATACTATGTTGCTGTCAAAAAACTTATATTTATTTATTTATAAACGGTCTGTGCTCATCTCTAAACATTTTCCCAATCGGGACACACCCCTACCAATAGGAGAGCGAGATCGGCCGCGATGATGACTCAGACGTTTTTCAACCCACACCCTTGTTCTACTCTTCTCCATTCACGGTAGTAAATATTACATATGGTGATAAACTATGAGTTATATGTCCACTCCAAAGGTTCTAACCCCAAACGCACGATAAATAGAACCGAAAACAATATTATTTCCCGGCCACGCTCTTCAACATGTACGTGGTTATACATTGAAGGGTACCATACGAATTAATTAATGGATTTCAACAAATTCGAAATGATGATTTGGACATGTTGAAGAGCGTGGCAAAGAAACAACATTGTTTTCGAGTTCAGAACAACTTCAACTTGCACGGAACTCGTGATTCGTCATTCCCATCGTTGGACGTATGAAGTATTCCAATGGTAACCAATAAGTAGAACTTGGCCTGTAAGAAGACCAAAGTGGACGAAATATGTAATCAAATAGCGATTACGTGGCAGTAATGCGCGAAGGACAGGACTTCTTGGAAACAGCTTGGAGAGGCCTGTATCCGGAAGGGAATGAATATTGGCTGATGATGATACTTTTTTAAATACATATGGAATATACATTTCAAAACTTAAAACGGATACCTTTATTAGCGTGCGGTGTCTATGATTAGTGAATGATTTGTTAATTTGAGTTAATGAAATTTGTGAAAGTGTTTTGAAATGACACTTAAGAAATATTGTATCTTACTTCTGAATCAAGTTACAATTCGATAACAACCAAACTTGAATCGTTTCGAAAGAAAGTCTTTTATACCCGGATACTCCGTTAAACAACTTACTTAATGAAGACCAAGGCCAATTGGTTGGTTTTTTTATTACTATAATACTCTTTAAAGGCGGGTTGCTGCATGAAACAAGGTTAATTGCCAACTTGATACTTTTTTGCCTATAATCGCAAAAAAAGATGTGCACAGTGGTGTGGTGGTACAAACTTTGATGTACGAGTATGTAATAACAATATAATAAATTCGGTAGAAATGTGAAGAATACCACATGTTACAATGTTGTTTATAGTTAAGGCATTAACGTTGTGGAGGTTTAAAGACATTGTAATTTATTTTAATCAAACACTGTTTATTCCACTTTTTTGTGACGGTATAACCCTACCGGTTTCAAGGCTTTCACCTCATCATTAGGGGAGCACAAATATGTTTCAATAGTTGAGTGGATAAGATATGATCGGATAGCGCATAACTTTTTGGTTTATTTGAGATGGATATTATCAGTAGAATTCAGATACAAACACTGAGACTAAAGAATAAAAATAAAATTATATATAGTATGTAGAAGTGGTTTAGAATTATTAGAATCTTGGAGGACAATGGATTGAGACTGAGCAGAAAGAAAACAGAGTATCTGTACCTACCATTCGAGAACACAAATGCTGTCACTCCCGTAATGCAAATGGATGGAGAAACATTGCCAAATTGTTACTCCTTTAAGTATCTTGGGTCACTCATCCATAGCGATGGAAGATGTGCAGCAGATGTAACACATAGAATTAGTGTGGGATGGATGAAGTTTAGATCAATGACGGGAGTTTTATGTGATCCGAAAATGCCAGTAAAGTTAAAAGGAAAAGTATACCGAACGATTGTCAGACCCGCACTCATCTATGGCTCCGAATGCTGGACGATGTATAACTCTTACTTTAGGCAACTAGAAACTGCTGAAATGCACATGCTAAGATGGTCAGCTGGTGTGTCCCTAAGAGACAAAATAAAAAGCTCACGCATTCGTGGAAGCCTAGGTGTCACAGACATCAACAGCAAGATGGAGGAGAGGCGATTGAGATGGTATGGGCACGTTGGACGCAGATCACCCGATCACATTGTGAACCAGGCAATGTGTGGTAAAAAGGGTATCAATAATTTGAAAACATCGAAATTTTGTTAACAGAAAAACTTGACAGTTGACCCTTTATTTTGGTTATCACTTTTAAAATCCCCTAAAAAGGTTTACGTTTCCTTTTTGGCTTACAACTTTTACTTTTGCAAATGAAGAGCAAAAAAAAAAGATCGACGTCAAAAAATTTATATCAATGGTGTAATACCATAAAATTGTTGTTGCTTATTTTCAGATAGTTTCTTAATATTAGGTTCATATCCCGAATTCATTAGTTTAACGCATTTCGCAGTCAATTCATTTCCAAATTTATTTCTGTTGGTAGATTTTACAATATTCATTGAAAAAAATAATTTTTCACACGAATATGTGGACCCTCTTTTATATTCTCTCTTTTATGATATAAAAAATAAGTTTATAAAAATCAACGCGTAGGTCATTTAAAAAGCCTTCGTGGGTCAGTACCTGACCCGCGGGTCATAGGTTCGCCACCACTGGTCTAGACTGTCTGTCACATTGTTGAAGACTAATCCAATATGTCCATTCCCTGAAGGACTGGATAAGATTCATTAGACTACTCCTGAGAGACAATACGACCTAAGATTCATTAGACTACTCCTGAGAGACAATACGACCTAAGATTCATTAGACTACTCCTGAGAGACAATACGACCTAAGATTCATTAGACTACTCCTGAGAGACAATACGACCTAAGATTCATTAGACTACTCCTGAGAGACTATACGACCTAAGATTCATTAGACTACTCCTGAGAGACAATAAGACCTAAGATTCATTAGACTACTCCTGAGAGACAATACGACCTAAGATTCATTAGACTACTCCTGAGAGACTATACGAGGGTAGATATCTATGGTTCAGAACGAAGATGCGCACCATGTCAAACTTCTGTGCACGGTGTGCAAATCATAGAAGCCTCGAAATAAGAAGGCAAGAATACATTGCAACATTCCTTCTGAGTATGGTTTTTCAAGGTAGTTTTAACTATCCTGCGATACTAGAAGCATTAATTTTATACGTCCCCTTATAAATATAGCCGTGCAAGGAATCTCTCTCTCTGTTCTACATACCAACATACAGAACGAACATCATGGCTAAATACTCAGTCACGCGTGGTATAGAAATATCGAACCGACTAAGTGACCATGTGGATATATTCTCGGACAACAAATCCACAGGACAATGCACCGTGTCACAAGTCGATGGTAACGATGATCAAATTGCGTGAGTTGAACTTCGAATTGCTTCCGCACCCACCGTATTCTCCAGATTTGGCCCCCAGCGACTATTGGATGTTCGCAGACCTCAAAAAGATGCTCCAGGGAAAGAGATTTGGCTCCAACGAAAAAGTGATTGCCGAAACTAACGCCTATTTTGAAACTAAAGATAAATCGTTCTACACGGCTGGCATAGAAACGTTAGGAAAGCGTTGGAATGAATGTATCGCTCTTGAAGGAGACTATGGTGATGAATAAAGAAGAATTATGGCAAACAAATGTTGTTTTAGTAGTTAGTCCCTCGATTTATTGATCGATGTGTTATGATATATATCGATAAAGTAAAATTATTGCTTGTAAACATTTTTGTGAAATTATTGTAATAAAACATCCTTTTGCGTAGTCCTCGCATTATATTCGCATCATTATAGTCGGATTGGATAAAAAATTATCAGTTCATGCCGGTCGATTAGCAGTTATCGAACGACCCTCGCGCGCAATGACCGTTTGGCAAGCAAGGAACAAGGGAAAGTGACAGCATAAACGGTCGGATTGATATATTTGCGACGTACGATAGGCCATATACGAGGTTTGGTAAAAAACAATGAGAATTTTCAATTTTATAAAAAAGTATATACATAGTCCTCATAGGATAAAATACAAAACATTTGCGGAACGCACTTTTTGGAGTAGCCTTTAGCTCATTCAGCGATTTTGCCTTTATCTCCTCTATGGTCACAAAACGTTGTCCTTTCAACCTCCTTCATCTTCGGGAACAGGAAAAAAATGCAGTGGGGCCATATCTGGTGAATACGGTGGCTGTGGCATCACGATAGTGTTAGTTTTGGCCAAAAGTTCACGAATTGGTAATTAAGTGTGAGTGCATTATTGAGGTGTAAAATCCATAAGTTGGTTGCCCAGAATTCCGATCGTTTTCTTCGGATCGCCTCACGCAAACGGTGTAAAACTTAAAAAAATCTTAGTCCAGTCATTTTTAAATTGAAAAATCGCAATGTGCCCAAATGCGTTTTAAATACTTGCCTGTCAAAAACAAACTGCTCATCCAATATGGCTGAAATTTAAATGTACCTACATCACATATAGTATCGCCAACGTGAGGGGAAAAATGAGCTCAATAAAAAAAGAAACAGCTCATGAAATTAAAAAAAATCTCGTTACTTTTTTTTATCAAATCTCGCATAAATGACGCAAAATTTATGTGTTTTATTTCGACAAAATTCTACCAGTTCAAAAAAAATCTCTTCACCCGGCTGTCACCGAGACTCACTAAAGTCACGCCGGAATTTCCGAGGATTTAGCACTGCCTACCACAGTCTTTGTATCGGTAATGTACACCAGGTAAGTGTTAATAAAAAAAATACCCATCGGTAGATAAATTGTGGGTGACAAACAATTAAGAGAGAGTATTACACAATAGAAAATATCTTATTATCATTCCTTTTTAATAGCGGAGATAAAGTCTACAGTAGAAAAAAAAATGTAATCGCCTTTTAATTCGATCGAAAACTTTCGATTATTTTTATAATTAGTTAAACTAATGATCGTATCACAATGATTTGTCCATAACCACAATAATTACTGTTTAGATGCGTTTATATAATGTAAGCGTTGTTACAGCTTGTCTTATAAACTGCAATCGGGAAGCGAAATTAGCATTAATTTTTTCCCACTGCTGAAATGTTTTCGCCAGTCAGGCAAATATATTTGTTTTGCAATAGACTTCCGTTTATCAGGTATCGAGACAAATTTTATTCCGGACGATCATACCAGGAAGTTTCATAAACGCAGTCGTTTTCTCAGTTATTTTATTACACTTTCGTTGTACATAGTACAACTGGGTGGATTAATTGCCACGTGACAATCTTTTATAACCAACTAGAGATATTAAATTGCCTGAAGTGAAAATCAAGATGGAATATTTGATAGAATTAAATTGGATACCAACGAGAAACGCGCATGCAACCTCCGGGACGGAAAACAGGAATCTTAAAATAATAACAATAATAAAAGAACAATTTATACAACGCCGTTTAGAGAATAAACTCTTCAAAGGCACTCCAGTTCGGCACAAGAATGCACTATTATTGTCAGATTAAAAATATTACAAAATAATTATGTATTGTATATACGTTGAGTAGATTACAAAATAATTATGTATTGTATATACGTTGAATATATTGTATATAAAATATATATTGTATATAAAATATTACAAAATAATTATGTATTGTATATACGTTGATAGATTGCAGAAATACTCCGAATGCATAATTGGAAAATACCAAACTGGATTTCGTAGGGGAAGGTCAACAATAGATCAAATATTTTCACTTAGACATATATTGGAAAAGACTGTAGAGTTCAACATTGATACATACCACCTCTTCATAGACTTTAAGGCTGCCTACGACACGGTCAATAGGACAAAACTCTATGAAGCTATGGCTGAATTTAATATTCCTGTCAAACTCATTAACCTAGTCAGGCTTACAATGTCCAACGTTGAGTGCCGTGTCAGAGTGCAAAAGGATCTGTCTGAACCTCTTAAAACATTTAATGGACTTAGACAAGGAGATGCTTTGGCGTGTACGCTGTTTAATATGGCTTTGGAAAAGGCCATTAGGGATAGCGGCATACAAACAACAGGCCATATATTCAGTAAATCTGTGCAGCTCCTGGCTTATGCAGATGACATTGACATCATAGCGAGGTCGGAACATGAACTTATAAATGCCTTCCGAGCACTAGCAGCATCAGCAAAAAACCTAGGCTTAGTAGTCAATGAGACCAAAACAAAATATATGCCCGTAAATGGACGCCAAAACCCAATAAGTCTACAAATAGACAACTTTACCTTCCAAACCGTTTCTGAATTTGTGTATCTCGGTACCATGGTGACAAGTAAGAACGATGTTTCCACTGAAATAAATCGAAGATTAATAGCTGCAAACCGATGCTATTTTGGACTGCAGAGGTACATGAAATCACGACATCTCTCTAGAAAAACCAAAACTCTACTTTATAAAACACTCATCCGACCTGTGCTCACCTATGGCTCAGAATGTTGGACTCTAAGTAGAGTGGACATGAGGGCTCTAGGGACATTTGAGAGGAAGATTCTGCGCAAAATATATGGCCCCATTTGCAATAACGGAGAATGGCGTATCAGGTATAATCAGGAGCTGTACGGTCTGTATGGAGACCCTACCATAACACAAGAGATTTTAATTGGGAGACTCAGGTGGGCTGGACACGTGCAGCGAATGAGTGAGGAAGACATTCCGAGAGGGCTCTTGAATGGCACACCGGGGGGTCGAAGAAAGCCAGGAAGGTCGAAGCTTCGATGGCTGGATGGTGTCAATAGGGATGCGCAGCTCATTGGCATCCAGAACTGGCGAACAGCAGCACAGGACCGCCAGTCATGGAGGCGTGCTTTAAAGGAGGCCAAGACCCGACCTGGGTTGTGGAGCCATTGTTGATTGATATACGTTGAGTGTAAAGATAGGAAGGCAGTGACTGCGGCCGTTTGATTAAGTCCTTCCTGTTCACATGTTCAAAAATTTATATTTGGTAAGAAAACCAAACAAACCTACCAAGAGAATACGAACTACAACGAAACATTTGTAGATCTTCCCATCTGCGATAGTACCATATTCGAATAATACTTTACTTTTGTCAGGTAACATTGTAGCTTACAAAATTTCCTATCATCCTCATCAACTGCGATGTTACAATCTAATCTAGACCCTATATGCTTTTCAGAATTCGTCTTCAATGATCAAGATCGGAATACGGAAAATATTTTTTCCCTTGTATTAATTTCAATATTGTTAAGTTTCAATGTGCATTTTGATTGTATTTTGTTAATTGATAAGAAAATTTTGACATACTCGTATAATGCATTTTAACTCGATTAATAAATCCCGAAGAAAGAGTATTTCACTGTATTTGCAAATGGCACCCGAGTTTAAGCTAACATATGAAATTTCACAATAATAAAGCATGACAAATGATTCTTGTGTTTTATTCGTTTGTGATTTTTCACACATGAAATCTTCGTAGAAACATAAATAATTGCGAAGAATGATGCAACACATGAACATATATTAAAAAATTACACATGTGCAAAATCCCTTGTTATTTATTACGACTGGTAAATGTGTTGTACTGTATTACACTTTCAACGTATGTTATACAGTACAACCTGGCGGGTGTATTGCCATGTTGCTATCACTTCCAAGCAGCCTGAAATATGTAAAGCCTCAAGTGAAAATCTTTATTGAATAATCTAGGTACTAAATCTAGGTTGGTGCTTAGAGCTATGCTGCGAGCTAGGTGACATATCCTAGCGAACCAACGCACAGCATTCTACCGGCAACGGTCACATTGCACTCTTCGCGCCACGCTAAGTGACTATTATAGTCACCTAGTAGCGTAGCTCTAGGCCTTAAGGAATTTACATTCGCAAAAGGTCAAGGTGGAGAGTGAATCAATACAACAGCTTTCTTTTCCGTTTGCGATTACCACTTAATTTATTTAAAATTATGAAAAATATAATGGCGCTCTCTTGATTCCGGTAATCGGGTTACACGAATGCTATGTTTTATTTCAATTGACGGATTTTATTTCATACAATACATTGTACATACCATCACGTCGTCTCCCTGCCGGGCTACGCAGAGAGGAGAGAGCGTCAGGCTTTCCCATCGCGACACACATAATTCGCCTCGTCTACATTCATACAGTTTATAAGATTTCTCTGAATTTTACATTCACTTATTTTAAAATAGCATACACTTGATACAACCATACTTTCATCGGTCTCCTTCCACCACGACCTCCGTCATCGTTGCTGGGCTTCGTTTTCAAGGATTCATTCCAACGTCAATTCAGTTAGAAAGCGAAACTTTGCCGTGAATTCTTTCATCCCTCCTTTTCTCTTCTTTTTTTTAGTGGGTGAGCCGTTGCAGACCAGCAAACTAATCGACCACACCGCTATCCTGGATACGACGAAACACCGAAGTGAGACGATCGTAACACCGGCATGTTTTTTTTTCTTCTCTTTTTTTGAAAGAAGAGATATGACCGAAGTAATAGGTATTCTTATACCCATCCCTGTCATTCGAGGGGAGAAGAAAGGCTTTATAAACATCTTCCTAGTTGGTTGGAAGAGATTATCACATAGCGATAAACTCGCCAGGCTGTATTTTATGCAACGTAATTGTATACAGTACAACACACTCACCAGTCGTAAAAGATAAAGGGAAAACAACCTATGAATATGGACACGTGGAACGAATGAATGGAGAAATACTAAGGAAACAAATATGCAGTGCAAATGTGAGTGGAAGGCGTGGTAGAGGAAGAGTAAGGAAAGTATGGTTAGATAAATTGTAAGATATTTTGAAATAACGCAATTTAAGTAGTAAGATAAATCGTAGGTGTTGTATAAGAAAGTACTCGTATATGGGTGTAGAAGAGGTGAAGAATGTGTATCGTAATAGGAAAGTTTGGCACTCTGTCTTCTCTGTCTATCCCAACAGGGAAATGGCGTGATCTATATTATGTAAGTACACATTTCAAGTTACACTCTCAAATTATTTGGATCCGGGTTTGATAGCTGTCACCCACTTTGAGTGTCGCCTGTATCTTACTGGGACATATCAACAATTAAAGTACCTTTAATATATATTTCTGGTTCAGTGGAAGAGATTGCCATATGGCACTAAGCCCGACAATTTGTACTGTATATAATGAAAGTGTAATACAATATGTTAATAACTATAAAGTGATTTTGATTTTTTTAGTGTTTGGCAATATATTCTAGAACACATTTAAGGTAATTAATTAATAAGTTAATTCCTTGGCAAAGGAAGCATGTTTAATCGGTTGCCCCTATCTGATTTTTCAGTAATTAACTGATCTTTTAAATAAAATTAAACATGATACTTGGCACCGATGGGCGTTGGATTGAGGGTGTAAATAAGGTTTCTTGATAATGCCATATGTTATGTGAGTAAATCAATCCAACAATCTATCCCTTTGAAACCAATAAGGGTTGAATACAATAAGAATGAACAAGATGGAAGTGTCTGTTATTTGTTGTTTTGCCGACGGGCCACTACGTGGTAACTAGTCATCTTTTCAAAATGGGTATTGTGGTGAATCCCGAATGCGAGTGTGGTCTGGATGATGAAACTATAAACCATGTATTTTTCAATTGTCCTTTACGAGACATCTTTGATTTACTTAAAGCTTTACTATATCTTTACCGCGTCCAATGAATGTTACTTTTCTTCTTTCTTCGGGGAACTTTTCCACTTAATCAGTTGAAACCAGGGCTGTGGAGTCGGAGTCGGAGCCGGAGTCGTGGAGTCGGAACATTTTAGGCGGAGTCGGAGTCGGAAAAAATCGACCGACTCCGACTCCGACTCCGTTTAATTATTTTAACATTTTCTTTATTTTCCGCGCTTAAAATGATTAAATCAGATTTAAGAGCTTCCATAAATCCTGACTTAAAAGAAGCAATTCTTTTTTTGAGATCTAATTCCATTTAGACCACGAATAGGAAATAAGATTTATATAAAGTATATTTACTTTCAAAAATCTTATCTTGTGTTCTATTCAATATTGAATCAAAATAATAATAAACAATATTAATAAGATTTAGTTAACGTATGAAAACAAATGAAGCAACCTTTTTATTTTATTTTAAAGTGTTTTCTTATTTTTTTAATACCTACCTGTGGTGTTTTTCTAATTATTTTAAAAGTTTTATTTAATTCTTTTTTTTAATATTAATATATATTTTTAATATTATTTTTGTGTGAAGATATTGCTTATATATTTTTTTATTAAATTGTTTCATTTGTGTGCGAATATAATATTTTTTTATTTATACCTGTATCCATTATTAATAAGTCAATATAAATACATTAGGTAGACGCAGTAAATTATAAAATAAAATAATAATTGAAGTCAGAGTCAAGAGTTGGAGTCGGAGTATAAAATAAAGCCGGAGTCGGTAAATTTTCATCCGACTCCACAGCCCTGGTTGAAACATTAAATTGTCTAGAATTGTAATTTTTTTTAATTTGTTCTATTATATTGACTCTTATAATTACATAATGACTTTAATGTGATGGCACAAATTATCCTAGTTTGGATGGATTGCCCATTATAAAAAAAATTACTTGTTCATATCACTTGCCGTTCTCCAATATATAATATTTTGCCTCTAAATAATACTCAAATATCGGAAGTTCATTCATTAGGTATCATATTATGAAAATCTAGAATGAGGTTCTTCCCTAACATATAATATACAACACCAGATTAACAACCCTTAACGTTTTCTTTCAACAGTAATTGCTCAGTATTCATACGTGTATAATAAATCATACAAAAAGCACAAAGCTCTCACCTGAGTGCTTTCCTAAAAAATGGTGAAATCGTTAACACTCAATAATCAAAGCTTTTTTGGTAAGCTGCTAGGGTGTTACGCGAGCAGGTTGTGGTCTCGTTCGGATGTATTAGATTACCCTATTTTAACGAGTTTAGATTTCCGGTGGTTACTTTTTTTGTTAACAAATGGTTTTAAAACTGTGGTTTGCGACCTCTCTCAAATATTCGCTTATGATTTACTAAAATCTTCAAATTAATCGATTCAAAAAAATATTATATTTATTTATTATTACACATGACAAGAAATATACACAATTCGAGAAAAAAAACAACAGGTAATTTGATTTAGACACACAATTTTAATGGATCTGGGTTTGTTGCCTTTCATTTGTCGTATCCCCAGTAAACTAGGTTTTTGCCTGTATCTCACTGAGGATATTTAGCATGAAAAAATAAATCGATACTTCTTTCCGATTTTTGATTACACAAAAACAAAACCCCGTTGCACGCTCTCATCAACCTGACAAACAGTGACACTCAACTACAACTGGAAACATCTTGCGAAATTGAACTCCTCATACATCATCACTCCAGAAAGACCAAAAATATTCATCCCACAATATACCGCATAAAATCATAAGAATACAAATAAAAATTAAACTAAAATGAAAACAAAAAAAATACACAGAAACACAAATACAAAAACAACAAGAAGAAACCCACACAAATCTTTTCCACACGTCATTTATCCTGAAAGTCCAAGTACTCAAAATTCTGTCGCAATAACAACCACACTCCGATCGACTGTCTAAATGGTTTTCCTATCTTTACCTTTATTGAAGTCGGCACGCCATTGTATGTATTGGGAGCCAAATAAGCATATTGCCTTTGGGCAAAAGAGGTTTTAAGTATCATGTTTAATTTTAATTGATATAATTCATTATATCAATTAAAATGGATATTACATCAATGAAAAAAATCGATAATACACTTTTTCCATATTCATTTTAAAGAGGCGTTCGTTAATAAACAGATGTTTTTTTTACGTTATCAAGGGAAAATTGTTTTTTTGAAATTGTAAATGGCAGGTCACAAATGCCACGAAGTATTGTAAATTAAAATAGAAAAGGATTTGGAAATAACTATCTACCACACCATAAGCAACGATAATGTTTTTTTTTTAACCTAGTTTATTGCCATGTGGCAATCTCTTCCAAACAACCAGAAATATGTTTTTAAAGGCCCTAAGTGTTAACCAGATTGGAATCCTATTAAAAAAATCTGAGTTTCAGCGGGTAAAAATGTTGCCTGATGTTTGGAGATATATCAAGATTAATAATGAAAAATGATAAATGCAATGGAGGCCATGTTAGAAAATCTCGAGGCAATTTTAACAGTCCCTACCTGTAGTTTGTGGTCAATTTTTTTTACTTTAAATATTTTAGTTTTTTTATGAATGATAATGCATTATTTATTTATGTGTGACAGTAAATCTTATAAGTGCATAATTTGTGAAAAAAAACAACAAGTAATTTAATGTAGACATACAATTTCAACGGATGTGGGTTTGTTACGTTTCATTTGTCGTGTCTCCGGTAAACTAGGATTTTGCCTGTATCTTACTGAGGACATATAACACGGACAAATAAATTGATACTTCTTGCCGATTTTTGATTATACAATGCCCCGTTGCATACTCTCATCAATTCGATAAACAGTGACAGACAATTAGATATGTATACATCACGCGAATCATACCCATCACATTTCATCACTCCAGATATACCAAAAAAGCCCATTCTATAATATGCCACACATATTCTTCAAAAAACACACCACACTCAAAAGTTCACACAAAAGTTTACATCATTAATTGATATTTATAAATTCCAACTAATATTTTCCCCTGTACAGAGATATTTAGAAACAATTTTAATTTTCGTAATTCCAACTAATATTTTCCAACTAATATTTTCCCCTGCACAGAAATATTTAGAAACAATTTTAATTTTCGTAATTCCAACTAATATTTTCCCCTGTACAGAGATATTTAGAAACAATTTTAATTTTCGTTTAATTTTTTATTTTCCAACTAATATTTTCCAACTAATATTTTCCAACTAATATTTTTCCAACTAATATTTTCCAACTAATATTTTTGTAATTCAATTTAATTTTTTATTTCGTAATTCAATTATTTTTTTTATTTTTCCAACTAATATTTTCCAACTAATATTTTTCCAACTAATATTTTCCAAATAATATTTTTGTAATTCAATTTGATTTTTTATTTCGTAATTCAATTATTTTTTTTATTTTTCCAACTAATATTTTCCAACTAATATTTTCCAACTAATATTTTCCAACTAATATTTTTCCAACTAATATTTTCCCCTGCTGAGATATATTTAGAAACAATTTTAATTTTCGTAATTCAATTTAATTTTTTATTAAATTATTTCGTTCCACCGCAAGTTTTATTAAACGTGAATAATAAAATAATTATCAATAATCTTATAAACTATTAATTTTATTTTATTCCTAAATATTTTTAAATGTTATTAAATTGTTTCCCTTATATTTAAGTTCTACTTGCAAATATGTACACTATAGTTCGAAAATTCTAGGATGAGTCCTGTGACAGCTTACAAATTTGCCCCAATACAACCTTATATAATGTATTTACCTAAATAATTTGCTATTTATTAGAATTGAGGCTTATATTAAAGTTGATAAAATAATTAAAATTACTGAACATCGTTACAAGGTTGTATTGGGGCAAATTTGTGAGCTGTCGCAGGATTCATCCTAGAATTTCCGAACTATACTATAATGTAGTGTTCGAAATCTTTCAAGTGAATAAAATAAATATAAAAAAAATCATTTATAAATATTTGTGAAATAGTTTGCCGTAAAAAATTAACAACCCTTAATATTTTTATAAATTAATAATTCTTACCTTTAATGTAGATGTCACCCAATTCTCCAAAAAAATCGATGTTTCAGTCCAAGCTCAGATAAAAAAAACACTCAAGTCTAAACACAACTATATATAATTTTAATTCACACACATAATTTAAAAAAAAAGTTTATATATTTTACAATGCCACTAGTCTATTGAGACACGTCTTACTTTTACGATTAATATATTAAAAATATATGAACTAAATTCAAGCTCGAACTACATATTCCTTCTACCGTAGAAATCAGTTAAAACCAACTAAGATGTGCAGCGAACGATCTGAACGATCGCTTGTGAACGTAGTTTTTCTAGTTTGACTGACGAGAAACAACAACAGCTAAGCCGACGATCTCCTGAGATATGTCTTTTCACGGCGGAGTGCCGATAGAAAGTGAATCGGTCTGTGGAAAGCACCGAGTGGTAGATGGTAAGTGGTAGGTAGGTGGTAAGGCTGTATTACTGCCGGTTGCCGGTTGCTGACACTTCTTGTCTCTTGACACACATCTCATCTGGAGGGATTCGATCTTGGTGCCGCACCATCCCGTATTGAAATGTATCTTAACAACATATTATTATAATTATTGAAGGTAAAGCGGAAGTAAACAAGTATTAATTATGTTATTTTGTTATAGGTGTTGAAGAATTTGGGTTTTATATTCTTGTTTCAATTAAGTATCTTCTAAGTTTAACCAATATTATTTTATTTGAGAGAAGTATTATATAAACTAAAATTATGCTGAATTGTATTTAACACGTCCTTAATTTTTTTATTTTTTAGTCTGGCGAGTTTATTGCCATGTGGCAATTTCTTCCAACCAACCAGAAATATGTTTTTTTATAGGCCCTAAGTGTACCAGACTGGAATCCTATTTAAAAAAATCTGGGTTCCAGCGGGGATCGAACCCGCAACCTCCGGATCGGCATACAAGTGTCTTACCACCAGGCCACGGAGGTTGTCGTTAATAGGATATCGCATTGCAGAATTTTCGTCCGATATCACTGACTTCAGAAATTTAATGATTAAATACATACATACATATATAATCACGATGTCTTCCTATCTGGGTAGGCAGAAAGGAGACAGCTTTCCTATCGCGGTACATATATGTCGCTTCTTCTACATTCATACACCTTTTCATACAGCTCCTGCGATGTCTCTGCCTTTTTATATGTATTTCTTTTAAAATATCATAGTTTATCTAACCATACTTTCCTTAATCTTCCTCTACCACACTTTCCATTCACATTTGCACTGTATATTTGTTTTGTTAGTCTTTCTTCATTAATTCGTTCCACGTGCCCAAATCATTTCAGGGCGCTCTTCTTCATCTTGTTCAGTACACCCATCTTAAGTTCACACTCACCACTAATCACTTCATCCATATACAGTACCCAGCGGTAAGTAATACACATCGGGCTTAAAAAAGAGACTGTCGGCCATAATCGGCTAACTTCGGCTTTGTAGAGCGTCGTCTCTGTCATTCATTATACGTGTTCCATCGCAATTTGACAGTCGTTACCGGACCGGACTGTTAGCGCATCGTGCGACAGAGACGACGCTCTACAAAGCCGAAGTTAGCGAAGTTAGTCAAATTTGCTATAGAGATTCGCTGTGCCCCTTGATTTTCCCGCAAGGGACACGGCATGATGATATATTTGTATGTATGTATGTACAAATTTAAAGCCAAACCCTTTGATATCAAATTGTATCCAAACAACGAGATGCGCTAATAGTCCGGTCCGGTAACGACTGACAAATTGCGATGGAACACGTATAATGAATGACAGAGACGACGCTTTACAAAGCCGAAGTTAGCCGATTATGGCCGACAGTCTCTTTCTTAAGCCCGATGTGTATTACTTACCGCCGGGTACTTGTATTATCATACGTTGTTATCCCGTGTATTATTTTAAGTACATGCATTTCTATAGCGTTTATTTGACTCTTTTCAGTCTTGTTCAACGTTCACGTTTCACTCCCATATATAATATCAAAGTTGGTACAAAAATACTTTTGCGAACTTTTCAGTTACCGTATATGTTTTTTACCCCTTAACTTTGTTTCGTATCGCTATACGCGGTTCGAAATTCCTCGTAACTCTTTCATCATCCGATAAAATACTAACTAAATAACAGAATTCTTCAACTTGTTCATATCTTTCATTCCTCACCCAAATATCGCATTTACTTTTCCTTTCACATTTTCCCATCACCATGACATTGGATTCCGCGACATTCACCCTCAGATCTTTCTCTTTACATCTCTCATCAAATTTGCTATTGAGATTCGCCGTGTCCCTTGATTTTCCCGCAAGGGACACGGCATGATGATATATTTGTATGAACTAGGTTAGTCAAAAAGTTTTGAAAGCGACATCTATGGAGTAGTAGAAAACTAACATTTCTACGCCATTTTAATATTTCATCTTTCATAAGAACGTACTCAAAATTTCATTTCGATCTGTCAATTCATTTTTTGTTTACAAGCCATTTGAAGTTGACGTGTCAGTGTATTTTTTAACAATGGAAAAATCCGAATATCGTGCAGTGATTAAATTCTTTGTTTTGGAAGGTTTATCGGCTACTGAGATCCATGCAAAGATGGTGAAAGTATTAAAGGAGTCTTCTCCTTCATTTCCAACCGTTCACCGATGGGTTTTGAAGTTTAAGCGTGGCCGTACAAGCGTTGAAGACGATCCACGCTCAGGACGTCCAAAAAGTGCATCAACACCAGAAATCATAGCGAAAATACAGGATATGGTTTTGGAAGATCATCGATCGACTGTGGATGTGATAGCTGACACCATAGGCATCTCACATGGAACAACATGGCATATTTTGGCTGAAGTTTTGGGTTTCAAAAAACTGTGTGCACAATGGGTGCCGCATTTGCTAACAATGCAACAAAAACACGTTCGAATGCGACTTTCTGAGCAACATTTGGAGCAATTTCGAAAGGATAAAAAGGATTTTCTGCGTCGATTCATCACTATGGATGAGACTTGGGTCTACCACCATGATCACAAAACTTTTTCACTAACCTAGTATACTACTGAGCAATAAAAGTGATTTCCCCCCAAAAAAAATGTATTTTCATTTCTGCTTTCAAAACTTTTTGACTAACCTAGTATGTACAAATTTAAAGCCAAAACCTTTGATATCAAATTGAATCCAAACAACGAGATTTGGGCCCGAATTAATAATTGACGACCTCCGTGGCCTGGTGGTAAGACGCTTGTCTGCCGATCCGGAGGTTGCGGGTTCGATCCCCGCTGGAACCGAGATATTAAAAAAAAATGGGTTCCAGTCTGGTTTTCACTTAGGGCCCTTTAAAAACACATATCTGGTTGGTTGGAAGAAATTGCCACATGGCAATACACTCGCCAGAAAAAAAAAAATAATAAATAAATAATAATTCGACTTTAACACTAAGTGCTAAATCTTTTTTTTTTTGTTGAAGATATTGGCACTTATTTGTTTTAGCTTTCTTAAATATGGAAGTCAGATGGTTTCATTAACGCCCTTTGATGTTTGAAACATCCGGACTTGTCTATTTGTGTTATAATAATAAGGTCTAAAAATTAGAGCTTGTATGGACATATACCACGTCGATGACGTCCACAGCATGGCCAGGCGATGTTACAGCTAATGTTATTGATGCCACAACCCTCAGTATGTCAACTAGAACAGATAAAAGACGTGTTGTTTCGTTATACAGGTCAAATCTCATTATGAGGAATAACTAAGTAGCATTTTTTTTAGAAAAACGAATATTTTGTGTTGAATCGAACGAACGTAAATAAAATAATATTTTTAATGACTTCTACATACATACCATCATTTATCTGTCGAGGTAGGCATAGAAGCCAGAGCGCCAAATTTTTCTGACCACGACACACATTCTTAGCCTCTTTTACATTTATACAAATTCTACGATTTCTTTGACTTTCTACGTTTCTTTCTTTCAGAATTTGATCCAACTATAATTTCCTTGGTCTTCCTCTTACACGCTTTCCACTACATTTATACGGTATATATGTTTTGTTAGTCTTTCTTCAATCATTCGTTCCACATGCCCAAATCGTCTTAGCATGATCTTTTTGATCTTACTTGACACACTAGCTTTAAATTCACATTATCATTTCATTCCGAATTCTGTCATACATTGTCACTCCACGTATTCTTCGCAATGAACGTATTTCTATAGCATTTATTTTGCTCTATTCAGACTTTTCCCACATCTACGTTTCTCTCTCATACATCAAAGTTGGTACTTAAAAATATTACTGTTGTGGACTATCTTAGTAGATTTTGATACTGTACGGCTCGAGTTTAGTTAAATATTTTAGTTTAATGAATCCTGTTTTAACGAAATAAAAATTTCGGTATAACGAAAAAAAAAACGGTCGAAAAGAGCCTCTGTGGGCATCCGAACCAACGGGCTTGTATAACACAAGCGATATTTTAACGAATGGCTTATGGATTTGGACGCTTAAATTAAACTAGTTGAAACCCGTGAAATATTCACGGAAGTAAAACAAATTCTACATTTATGAAAATATATATTCATAAATGTAAAATTTGTTTATATATATCATTTATACAATACATCGTCCCCTTTTACACCGGTTCAAAAATTGTTAGCTAGGTATTTAAAATTCGTTCAGTATCCCCACCGAGATTCAAATTTTGAATTACTTTCGGAGAGAATCCAAGTATTCCTCTCTCGCTCTCTTGTATTCAAAATTCAATTCTCGTATTCTTTCTTTGGCGACAGCCGTCGTATGGGTTTTGGCCTATTTATATTATGATTTTTATTTTTATTGATAATTGCCCAGCTCGTAAATCGACAAACGAGCTAGAACATATTCAAATTGAATTTTCACCTCTAAATTGTATAGCATTTTTTGTAAACTTTGCATATGGGAATTATACGTGCAGTAAAAATACATACAAAAGTTAAAAAAGTAATACTGAACATTAAAAAAATATATGTAAGAAAATATTTCTTAACCCTTCTAAAAAAATTTCAATGCGTGGTTCAGATTTTCTCTTTACATGTGAGTGTAAATTAATAAATGGCAAATAAAAAAAAACTGACCTGTACGTTTATGGAGTTATGACTGTGATAAGGGAACATATGTCCATGTTATAAGAGAAAAGCTGCCCTGTACGTTTATGCAGTTATGACCGTGTGATAAAGGAACCTATGTCCGTGTTATAAGAGAAAAACTGTCCTGTACGTTTATGGATTTATGACCGTGTGATAAGAGAACATATGCTCGTGTTACAAGATAAAAAACAGTCCTGTACGTTTATGGAGTTATGGCCATGTGATAAGAGAACATATGCCCGTGTTATAAGAGAAAAACTGTCTTGTACGTTAATGGAGTTATGACCGTGCGATATGAGAACATATGCCCGTGTATAAGACAAAAAAAACTGTCCTGTACGTTTATTGATTTATGACCGTGTGATAAGCGAACATATGCTCGTGTTATAAGATAAAAAACTGTCGTTTACGGTTATGGAGTTATGACCGTGTGATAAGGGAACACATGACCGTGTGATAAGAGAAGTGATTGAAAATACTGAATGATTATGATGTTGATTGTAAATTAATACGTGGTATTTCGTCATTATATGGATGATGGAAGAGTTACGAGAGATACTGATCGACGTGTAGCGATGGGTAACAATGACTAAAATATATGTACGAGTATATTCTATAATATATACTCGAACCGGAGAGTATCAAAATCTGCTAAGATAATACAACAGTATTTTAGTACAAACTGTGATGTACGGAAGTGAAACGTTATCTCGCCGAAAATTTTCAGCGTCTTTCCAATCATGGATTAGCGCTACGCTCAAACAGAGATTGTTTATTGGCCTTTCCAGTTCACCGCTCCTCTTTTTTTACGTCGCCCTTTACTGTCCATGCAGTGAGACTCTGGAATCAGTTACAAACCAATATAAGACTCGCTCCGTCTTTGGCGTGCTTTAAGAAGCGACTGAAAAAACTCTTAATTTCTAGTCAGTAAAATAACGTGTTTCATTCCTGATTTTTCTTTTCCTTTCCTCTCCACCATCCCTTCCTTTCCTTTTGATTGATGATATCTCACTTTATATGAAAAATAATGTTCGGGTGATTGTCCGTCTTTGTGGGGTTCGTGAGTATGTTCTCGCGTATATGTTTATGGATTTCGTGGGGATGGATAGTCATTTGAATGATTTATGCGACCACGTAACTTGCTTCATTTACTTTTGTCTGGTTGGTTGGAAGAGATTGCCACCTGGCAATAAATCCGCCAGATTGTATTGCAATAAAAGTGTTAAATAAATAAATAAATAAACGTGGATGTGGAACAAGAATGAAAAAAGACGAATACATGCTGTAGAGATGCGTGCACTTAGAAGAATACATGGAGTGACAATGTATGGCAGAATCCGGAATGAGGGATGAATGTAAACTTTTTTAAGGTTGATGTGTTGAACATGATGAAGAATAGTGCTCTGAGATAGTTTGAGCACGTGGAATGATTAAATTAAAAAAAAAAAACTAACAAAACAAATACGCAGTGCAAATTAAAGTCGAAGGCGTGGTGAAGGGAGACCATGGAAAGCATAGTTGGATCAAGTGCTTGGTATTTTGAAATAAGGAAATGTTAAAAGTTAAAGAAATCGTAGCAGCTGTATAAGAGGGTGTACATAATTGAGAATCTCCGACATATTGTTCTTCGACGAGCCCTCCGATTCTTTGAACACATTACTCATGGCCAAGGAGACAGTTTGGAGAGGTTTGTGGTTACTGGAAGTGTGGAAGGAAGACACACAAGAGGAAGAATCTCAATGCCTTGGACTGACCAAGTGAGAGACGCAAAAGGACGACTCTTAACAACTGTCCTTCGAACCACGGAGTGCATGGATGGATGGAGAGGAGACGGCAGATGCTATCAAAGGAGTCACGATGCTCAGTCATGAACTACACGACAGTAACCTTTCAGAATTTGATTTAAGTCTAACTCTAAATACAATTTACGAAATATTTAAGTTATTTTTCTTTTTTTTATCTATTTATTTTACACATGACAAGAAATATACATAATTTGCGAAAAAGCAACAAGTCATTTAATTAGGAAACACAATTTTAATGGATCTAGGTTTGTTGCCTTTCATTTGTAGTGTTCCCAGTAAACTAGGCTTTTGCCTGTATCTCACTGAGGACATATAGCATGAGAAAATAAATCGATACTTCTTTCCGATTTTTGATTATATAAAACCCCGTTGCACATTCTCATCAACCTGACAAACAGTGACACTCAATTACATATTAATACATCACGCGAAAAAATCAAACCCCTCACATTTCATCACTCCAGACAGACCAAAACGTTCATCCCACAATATACCGCACATAATCATAAAAAAAATACAAAAATATTACTCTCAAGAGCTCACACAAACCTTTGCTACAAGTCTTTTCTCCTGCAAGCCCTAGTATTCAAACTCCTGTCGCGATAACAACCACGCTCCGATCGACTGCTTAAATTGTTTTCCTCCTTTTGCTTTTATTGTGGCACCCCATTGTATGTCATAAGAGCTAAATAGGCATAAGAGCTAAATAGGCTAGGGATGGTGAACATTTGATCAGTTGCCATGCGTGTCATGTGTCTCTGTTGAGTCTACATCTTCCCTTTCTCTCGGTGATAGTGACAGAGAATGGATTTGAGATGTAAATTGGCTATGCTAAGGACCCGATACTCCCTGAAAAGCTTAGCTGTGGGATACCGGTTAAGAATTAGTATTTAAAGTAGGCTATGAATTCAAGTCTTAGTGTCGATATACTCGTATAATGTCGCTTACAAGGCATCTTTCAAAAGCTCTAAAGAAAGCGCTTTTAGTGTGATCTAACCATTGCATTCATGCCTATTCATTCATCCACTCGTGTATCTAATTTCCATCTGAATCTAATTTAAATCAATAAATAATTACGGGTGAAATGTATTTTAATTGTGTTTTTTTTCTTTCTTTTATGTAGTACTAAAAGTAATGGTCCAATTTTGCCTCATTGAATTAATTAAAAGCCATTCACTTGGCTGAGGCAAACACTTTACATCAACAAAAGAATAAAAACAAAACCTTCACGAGATTATGTACTCCTGTCTACAAACTTTCTATATGAGTATATTTATCTTTTTAATTATTTATTTAACTCTTCGTTATATCAAACTAGCGGGCGTATTGTCAGGTGTTAATCCCATTTAACCAACCAGACTAAAGTAGTAAAATAAGTTACGTAGAAATGTCCTGAAATTGTAATAGCTGAAGACGAAATCGATCTACTCCTTTCCGAAGGAACATATTTCAGACACAGATTCGAAAAATACAATGGAGACATTCCAGGTATGTAGTAAGGTCCAAAAATTCCCGGCCCATTGGCTTGTAACATACTGTACTGTATTGTACTTTATTACACTTGGCAGGTTTATTGCAATGTGGCAATATCTTTCAACCAACCTGAAGGATGTTAAAGAGGCCTTAAGTGAAAACGATCAAAGGCAGAAATAATAAGTAGGGTCCAACAGGCCAGAGTTGCTATTAACAACAAATCCAAGATATTTGAATCTCCTAACATTGATATCAATGTTAGGAAGAATTAAGTGAAAACTCTTGTCTGGAGTGTGCTGCTGTATGGCTGTGAAACGTGGACCAACAGCCAGAGCGAGTCCGGGCGTCTGGCTGCCTTTGAGATGTGGTGCTACAGGCGCATGGCCAGGGTTCATTGGTCAGATCACATCCGAAACGACGAGGTATTGAGCAGGGCTGGAGAAACAAGGCAACTCCTAAATAGAGTTGCTCAACAACGATCCAGTTGGATAGGCCATAACATCAGGCACCCAGGCCTGCTCCTTACCATCGTCGAGGGAATGATTGAGGGCAATAACCATAGAGGCCGCCCTAGATAACATATAGCTACATGGACCGGGTGATCCGGGATGTGCGCTGTGGCAGCTACCAGGAGATGAAGAGACTGGCGGTTGACAGAGATGAGTGGAGGGATCGAGTGCTTGGTGCAGACCAATCCTAAGATTGTAACCCGGAAAAAAAAGTGAAAACCAGACTGGAATCGTTTTTTTTTTAATCAAAGGTTCTAACGGTTATCGAACCCGCAACCTCTGGGTTAGGAAACAAGCGTCTTACCACATCCATACACTTTCTCATACATCTTCTACGATTTCTCTGATTTTCTAATCGATTACTAGTACAAAATACAATATTGTCTTGCTTTGCTTTCTAATGTCCCCAGTCTTAGAAGAAAATTTTCTGTTATTTTTGATAATGTGATATGAAATATGTCAATATCCGAAGCAGTCCCGTTCAGAAGAGTTAAGGCCCTTCCAGCAGGCAAAGCGGCTGGAAGACCCGTTCTTGCGTATGTTATTGAGAACAGTTCTTGCCGGCGCAGTCTAGTGTACTTGTAAGGAACATTTAACGCTAATCTTTCAAGTAATCCTGGACCGCTTACAATTCCTCGAACGAGTCTTACAAGGTATGCCAGGAGACGAAGATATCTTCTTATGTTCAAGGAGTTATACCCAAGCATGCATTGAAGTGCATGGTCACGCACTGAACTCCAGTACGGAAGATCGCCGGTTCGAATCCGGCAATGTACTACTACCTTCAAACGACACAAACATTTTTTCCACCTAGTTTTCGGGGGTTTAAGCATATCTATGACTTTGGCCATACCTATTCTTGCACAAAAAAAAAACAGATGAGTGAGACTCTTGCGCAGTAGAAGTGAAACTTCTTAGCTCCTAGGAAAAGTTGATTTTATGCATTGCTTTTTTCCATTTGCTTACGATTTTTTTTTTAGGATTAAAAAATGGTTATATGGAACTTAATCCAAGAAAATCTCTCTCAATTAAATTTAAAAAAAATATATTTTTATTTTTAATACAATAATAAATAATTATTTTAATAATAAACTTAATAATAATAAATTCATATTTTTTAATAATAAATAAATAAATATTTTTATGTTATTAAATTAATTATTTTTAAATAATTATTAAATTATTTATTTATTATTATATTATTTTTATTATATTATTAATATTGTAATATTATTGTTTTACATTATTAATTAATTATATTATAATTAATTATGATATAATATAATAATAATATAATTATTACTATTATAGTAACATATTATATATTAAATATAAATTATATGTAAAATAAATATTAAATAAAATTAAATAAAATGATTTAGTATAAAATAAAATTAATAATTATTAAATATAATAATATACAACAAAAAATATAATTTTTTAATAATAATAATAATTTTAATAATAAATAATAATATAATACACTTAATAAATATTAAATAAAATTAAATAAAATGATTAAGTATAAAAAAAATTAATAATTATTAAATATAATAATATACAACAAAAAATATTATTTTTTTAATAATAATAATAATTTTAATAATAAATAATAATTTTAATAATCATATAATACACTTAATAAATATTAAATAAAATGATTTAGTATAAAATAAAATTAATAATTATTAAATATAATAATATACAACAAAAAATATTGTTTTTTTAATAATAATAATAATTTTAATAATAAATAATAATTTTAATAATAATATAATACACTTAATAAATATTAAATAAAATTAAATAAAATGATTTAGTATAAAATAAAATTAATAATTATTAAATATAATAATATACAACAAAAAATATTATTTTTTTAATAATTATAATAATTTTAATAATAAATAATAATTTTAATAATAGTATAATACACTTAATAAAATTAAAATTATATTAATTATTATTAATAATAAACAATTATTAATATTAAAATAATGAATAATAATATATAAGTAAATAAAATATTTAATAATAATTTAATAATAATGATATTATACACAGTTTCACTTTTCGTGACGTTCAGGCCAATTTGCCCTACCGCGTCAATAGAAGTTTCACTTCAAAAATGAACATTCCGGTGTGCTCCGATCATCTCATATAGGTGTGCCATCAGGTCCAGTACAGCGGTGTGCCCGGTGAGTTTACCGGTGTGCAATGGCTCACTCATTGAAAGAGGAGAAGAAAAGAATAAACATAAACTCCAAGGCACTGCTTCGCTTTCCAACTGAATTAATGTTGGGGTGATGAGGGGACCCTCGACTGTGAGGCCCAGCGATGCTGACAATATCCAAGTGTGCACAGGCACAAAAGATTCATCACTAAATAACAAATTGAAAATAAAATAAAAGGTCGGAATATGACAGTTGCAAATTAACAAAGCTCCTCCAGCATGGATAAAAAAAAACGAGAATATCATAGATAAAAAGATTTGTTTTTAAAACAATTTATTACAATAAATAAAATAATAATAGTTTTATTCAAACATACTAGTCGCGTCCAGAAAGTAAAGAACGATTGCGCACCACGCCCTGCGCTGATCCCCCCCCCCCCCCCCCGCGATCGTATGCGCACCAGTTAGCTCCTTCCCTCGCTTCAGTGCAAGTTGAGTTTTGTTGCTGAACGGTCATGCGTCTTTGTTCTGTAACCTTTCAAAATGGCTACGCCCATCGAAAATCCCGCCAAATGTGAAGTGTGTAGTGCCAGTCGTTTTCTGAATGCACAAAATGTTCGGCTTTAAGCA
This sequence comes from Odontocerum albicorne, assembly GCA_949825065.1. Taxonomy (NCBI): domain Eukaryota; kingdom Metazoa; phylum Arthropoda; class Insecta; order Trichoptera; family Odontoceridae; genus Odontocerum; species Odontocerum albicorne. Next base: position 31,766,256 of record OX463856.1, read on the forward strand.
CAGTCATGAATCTTTTCCACAAACTTCACGATCGCTCCTACATGAAATAGTGACAGAGCACCTTGGCTACAAAAGAATGTGTGCTTGGAAAAGAAAAATCGAATCTTAACACCAGAAAAGTGATGGCAACAGTTTTTTGGGATCGAAAGGGTTTGATCCGTGTGTAGTTTATGCCAAAAGGACACACAATAAACTGAGTGGCCTATTGTGAAACTTTTCAACGACTTAGACGCGTCATCCAAAACAAGAGACATGGAATGTTGTCGGGAAAGGTGGTTTTGATTCATAACAATGCACGGCCTTATGCATCAGTACGAACACAGCGAGAACTTCAACGTCTTAAGCAGGAAATTTTTGGACATCCTCCTTATAGCCCTGACTTGGCACTAAGTGATTTTCACTTATTCTCGAAACTTAAGGAATTTTTGGGTGGAAAACAGTTCGCAAACGATGAAGACTTCAAACAAGAAGTGACCTCCTGGCTCAAATCTTTGGCGGTAGAAGAGTATAACATCGGAATTGAAAAATTGGTTCCGTGTTACAATAAGCTATGGCGACTACATTGAAAAATAGAGTAAGGTACTGTGACTTTGTAAATAAAGTTTTGTGTTGATATCTTTCGTTTTTATTTAGTTATGCTAAAACGTTCTTTACTTTCTGGACGACCCACGTATTTTTTTATTAGTTTCTTGCTAGATTATGAAACTGTTCAAACTTGTTCACAGCAGAAATGATGTCCTCGGCCAAGAGCTGTGGCTCCTCGAAGGCTGCAAAGTGTCCTCCCCTGGGCATGTCCGACACCTGCAGGAGGTTAGGGAACTTATCATGGAGCTGAGCGTCTGTCACGTAAAACATTTCATTCGGAAATCTGACCACTGCTGTTGGAACTAACGTAGGAATACTGAAACAGAAGAAGTAAGAAAAATGCTTTTTTTTTAAATTTATTTACTAACATGGCTAATAATAATTATTACGTGTTAACATAAGTTGTGTCCATTTTTTTCAATTTAAAAATGAGCACCAAAAGTAAAAAAAAATGGTAAATGTTATACATGATTCGAAAGAAAATTTTCTGCTCTACAAGATATTATGTTTGCTTTTACATTACATATATTATTTTATTTGATTACAAGCCTTCAAAATGGAATGTCAAGTAGACGAAAGTGAGCATTTTCGACACCTCCTTCTGTTCGCGTTCAATCAAGGGAATAAAGCTGACAAAGCTGCTCGCGATATTTGCGAAGGGTACGGTGAAGATGCTATGAATGAAAAGACAGCTCGTCGATGGTTTTTGCGTTTCAAAGACGGTAATTTCGACCTGAAAGACATGGAGCATTCCGGACGACCAGTGGACTTCGATGAAGATCGCTTAAACCATATTATTCATGAAGATCCCCTTCAAACCACCATAGAATTGGCTGAGCAGATGAATTGTCCTTTCATTCATACCATCTTCACCGTACACTTCGCAAATATCGCAAGCAGCTTTGGCAGCTTTATTTCCTTAATTGAACGCGAACAGAAGGACGTATCGAAAATGCTCGTTTTCGTCTACTTGACATTCCATTTTGAAGGCTTGTAATCAAATGAAATAATAAATGTAACATAAAAGCAAATACAACATTTTGTAGAGCAGAAAATTTTCTTTCGAATGAAGTATAACATTTACCATTTTGTTTTACTTTTGGTGCTCATTTTCAAATTGGAAAAAAATGGACACAACGTATGTTAACACCCAATATATGGTTTATGAGAAACATAAAAAACACTTTCAATTTATATGAATCTGGGTTTGTTGCCTTTAATTTGCTGTGTCCTCAGTAAACTAGGCTATTGTCTGTGTCTTACTGAGGACATATAATTATGAAAAAATAACTTTTTACTGATTGTTGATTAATTATTTAATACTTTAGTCATAAATCCTCGTTAACTTGATAAGTTATGAGCCTTTACTACAAGTATGCATCACGTGAGAACCCTTGGGGTGCAGCATAATACCGGAGAAATGATTGGTCCATCTCACAATCTCCTCTATAAACTCATCAAAAACACATCATATTTAACCACGTTCCAATCCACTGTCTGATTTTTTTATTCTTTAGAGCAGGGGTCTCCAAACTACGACCCGCGAGCACCACCAATCCGGGCCGGATATGCCCGGTATCCGGCCTGTCATAGTTTAGTTTGATTACATTGTAAAATTTAGGCTAGGTCTTGGCCCTTGGGACTTAGTGCAGGTTTCAGTGTGGCCTTAAGGCTAAAATGTTTGGAGACCCCTGCTTTAGAGTGTTGAACATTCTAAGCTGTCCTTAATATTTTTATGAAAGTTTACATTTTCTTTCCGAGTATGGATTGTATGATTGTAATACAATAAGCCCACATCCACTGCATTGCACTTATCTACCATAGAAACAATTGTAAATTAACCGAAGTTTATGTCTAATCATAGAAAAATCTAATACTATTTTAAACAGCCACTGCCTTTGTTAGTGACCAATAAACTTACGCATTTGGTTCTAATGATTTTTTATTGAAAGACTCCGCGTAGATTCTTGCAGCAGTTGTAGCCGAATTGGAAACCCAGTAGAACATCAGGTTGTCTATTAGATCAGTCAGGGAATACTTGTTGGTCAAGCCACCATCCTTCAATCCTCTCCACGATGGATCCGTGCCACTGGAGAACTTCTCCAATATGTAGGCTGCAAGACCTGCAGGAGAGTCTCCTATCGCAGCACCTGTACAAAAATTCAAAATGTTATATAATTCGGAAAATAATATAAATTTTTGATGAAACAATCTGATAGATTTTTATTTATTAATATTAATTTAATCTATAAAATAATTTTTCATTAAGGTTGTCCAACAAAATCAACAATTCTAAGATGAATTGCATTTTTCATTAAGATTGTCCAACAAAATCAACAATTCTGAGATGAATTGCACTTTTCATTAAGGTTGTCCAACAAAATCAACAATTCTGAGATGAATTGCACTTTTCATTAAGGTTGTCCAACAAAATCAACAATTCTGAGATGAATTGCACTTTTCATTAAGGTTGTCCAACAAAATCAACAATTCTGAGATGAATTGCACTTTTCATTAAGATTGTCCAACAAAATCAACAATTCTGAGATGAATTGCACTTTTTCGACAGTAGGGATTATTTAATTATATTTGTTAGACATGAAGCCTCGGGTAGATACCAGATATACCAGCATTTTTTTCTGATCAACGAAAAAGACGTAAATGGACCTTAAGTGAGAACACGACTGGACTGGCTAAAATTGGGTACCAATGGGAATCGAACCAGCATGTTCCTGGTCTGAATACCTTATCTCTGTCCGTAGTATTTGACCTTCTGTTGGTGCCACTACTACAATTTTCAGACTCCAGTGTGGCACCAGCATAGGGGATTACCACAGAAACAACTTTTTCTTTCTTAACATATGAATGTATGATTGCACTTAGATTATCATCAATGTTACGGAACCTAATTTATTCCTAGAGAGTGTGGGGGAAGGAAAGACAACTGGATGTTCCTGAAAAGTCTCAACCTGATATGAGAAGACGAATTGTGCATTGACATAAATGAAGGCTTTTTACGGCAGCACCGTGTTCTTGATGGAATGTACAGGGCATCCCTGTATTCTTGATGGAATGCGATATGTTTCCTGATGTGCGATAACAATGACCTCCGTGATTTAATTAGTATGACACTAGGCTTAAACTAGGGGGTTAGGGATTTGTTTCCCAATGGTAGCAAAATCAATAATTTGGAGAAACACTTTTTCGTCAGCAGAGATCAGTAGTTGACTTGCCGGAAGACCGCATACTATATGTACTAATGGGACTATTCAAAGGGTACAAGAGAGTCTTTCTGATGATCAAATAATTTCAGCCAAACCCCATGTGACACTGTTTATGTGTCAATATTATTTTTTATATTTTTGCAATTTTTTTCCATCAAAAAACAGGTTTAACCATTTAAATAATGGTGTGATGCGCGAATTAAGGTGTGATGCGCGAATTGAAAGAGACATAGAAAGAAAGGAAGCGACAGGAAACAAGGTAAACTGAGCATTTAATGTTATATACAACAACAGTACCAAAAATGACTACATAATCGTGCGTTGGTGCTCACCCTGATGTATAAAAGTGAAACTTGAACTTGGCAGATGCTGAAGAATTCTTCTATTTAAGTAGTATTTTCTCAGATAATGAACGAGTTACAAAAGATATTGAACAGTGTGTAGAGATAAAAAACAATGTCAATAGGGTATTAAAACACATATACTTGAACCAGACACTATCAAAATTTTAAGATTATCAGTCAACAACAATATTTTAGTACCAACTTTAATGAACAAAACTGAAAAGAGCCGAATAAATACTGTAGAAAAGCGTACATTTAGAAGAAGGTGACAGTGTATGGCAGAATATGGAATGAAATGATTATGGATGAATGTGTAGTTAAGGGTGATGTGGTGAGTAAGATGAAGAAGAGCACTCTGAGATGGTTTGGACACGTGAAATGAATTAATGTAGAAAAACTAAAAAAAAAAAACAAATATACAGTGCAAATGTGAGTCGAAAGTGTGGTAGGCGAAGACCAAGGAAAATATGGTAAGACCGAGTATATGATATTTTGAAAGAAAAAAATGTAAAAAGCTAAAGAAATCGTAGGAGTTGTATAAGAAGATGTATGGATTTAGAAGAAGCGAAAGATGTGTTTCACAATAGGAAAGTCTGCCACTCTCTTCTCTATGTCTACCCTATAGGAAGATGGCGTTATATAATAAATGATATTATAAAATACAAACCAACAGAATCCGGTTTCGTTGCCTGAATATGAACAGCACCACTTTCCAAGATCATCTCGGAAAAATACTTAGTCAGAGGGTACAATTTGCTGACCATCTCCTCCCTGACAAACTTGGAGGGGCAAAGACTACCAATTAACAGCATCAGGTTGGCCTTGATAGATGAGACAAATACCATGTTTGTGTGATAACCAAGGACAGACTTTGGATAAAGCAGGGCCATGTATCCAGCAACAACTGCTCCCCAGTCTCCGCCCTGGATGTAGAACTCCTCATGACCTAGACGCTCCATTAAATTTATCATTACAACAGCCATTTGCATTGCTCCTAATCCTGTTTTTGATGCAGCCTGAAATATAAAAAAATCATTGGGCACAGCATCTTTTTATCTCTTTTATGAAGCCAAGATGAAATAAATACAAATATATCTATTTAGAATATTTAATAAGAAACTACGGTAAATCACTTATTATCCAGGCTCAATAATGTGTGAGATGGATTAACTGTGGTCCACTGTAGTACAATTTGTTTCCTTCTTCTTCTACCAGTGTCATGTCAGGTCCCACCAACGTTGAATATCACCTGAGAGTAGAGATCTTTATCTCCGGCAGCCCGAAAAAGATCCCCGACGCTCCTAATACCAGTCCAATCACGTATATTGCGGAGCCAGGAGATTTGCCTCCTGCCAACACCTCTTCGACCTTCTATTTTGCCTTGGATGATCAAGTGCAGTAATTTGTACTTTGCTCCTCTAAGTACATGACCCAAACAGGACACCTTTCGGATTTTAATATTAGTCAGCAACTCTCTATCAACTTTGGCTTTTTGAAGAACCCTTGTGTTGCTGACCATATCCATCCAGGGTATCCATTGCATTCTCCGGTGCCTCCACATTTCGAATGCTTCCAGTCGGTTCATACTACCAACTTTGAGGATCCATGATTCCACTCCATGCAATACCACTGACCGAACGTAGCATTTGACTAACCGTTGTCGAAGTTTCAAGTTTAGATTATCATCGCAGAATACGCTTCTCATTTTATTAAAAGCCGCACGAGATGTTTCAATTCTGCACTTGACTTCGGTTTCTGGGTCGAGGTCTTCCACTAGGATACCCAAAAAACTTTTCATTTTTTGAACGAATGTCTACGTTTTGAAAACAACAAAGCAAGGACCTTAACTGTTATAAAATCTATGGTTGACTAACATTAGTAAATTAGTGGTGTATCCGTGCATCCACTAAAATTTCAGCATAACAAAACACATGTGTTTTATAAAATAATTGTAATAACATCTTGGCAAAACATTAACTTGAAAGTCTGCCCCTGCTTCATTCTATTGATTTGTAGGTACATTTGTATTTACCATGTTGACAATATCTTGTGTAGAGTATTGTTACACACATATTGTAGAGTCCAAGAATAGTGTATAAAAGCAAGTCATGTATTTTAAGTTGTGCACATTAAATAAACTTAACATGGTAGCATAGCGTAATTAGAGGTCCGTGATTATTAAATATAAGTGAAGTTTTAGAGTTATTAAAAATATTATAAGAAACTTAACACATTCAATCTCTCTCCATAAGAGCAATATAAGTAATTGTATCTTCCAACTAAAAGAGAAAAATCACCTGTGAAAATCCAAATCCTGGCAAACTGGGAATAACAATTTCAAATACAAAATCATTTTCCTCCCTTGGTGTTGCCAATATAGAGATCACTTCATAAAATTCCCTCACTGATCCTGGCCAGCCATGCAAAAGCATTAATGGCAATATTTTGACATTTTTTCTAATACTCGGTTTAATATGTATAAAATGTATAACGATTCCCTGTATAACTGTTTGGAAATGTGGGAACTTATTCAGAAATGTTTCTCTTTCTCCAAAGTCATAGTTTTCACTCCAGTGTTTGACAACTTCTCTAAGCATGTTGTGATTAAAACCGTATTCAAACCCTATATTTTCGTAGGGCGCAGTATATCTTGTTTGCTCGAGTCTGGTTTTCAAATCTTGGATCATCTGTAAACAAATATAAATATTATTTATTTTGGTAACGTATTGACATCTGTGTATTTTATCTAAAAGTTTTTTATGCGTAATAATCTGTGTTCTGAGGCAGGGTTCAGTAGTGCATTACTTTCCTCAGTCAAATTATACTTTGTTCCAAAAGTAGCTGCAAGTTTTTGAAATAGCTGAAACAATATTACATTTTAGTCCTTTAATATTTGCATATAGATAGATATTTAACCCTTCCCTTACGGTGATAAAAATAATACGCGTGCTCCGGTGTTGGGTAGTGAGTACGCAATAAAAAATTAGCGATTTTAAATCGGAAAAATAAGAAAATTCATAGATAATCCCCTTAATAAATTATAATTGAAGTTAAAAATTATAATAATTGAGATTTATTTGCTGAAAACATTAAAAAAACCATCTGGCAACGCTCACGGAACGGGCGTACGTCTAACCTATTTGCAAGCTTAGAAGCTACTAGTGGCGCGGAACGTCAGTCGCATACCCCGGCGCTTACGCTTATGCTTGTGACGTTGAGACAATTCAGCTCTTCGCAATTCAATCTAGTATGCAAGAGTGAGATGCGAATATAGTGTCGCGCTTCCCGCATACTATTCACCTATCGTCAAGACGAGGCACTCGCAGCGTTTATATGCGAATTTGTTTTCGATCTTTACAAACCACCTCGATGTAGTCGATAAATTCTGATTATTATTAATATTATTTTTTAAATCAATGCGTAAATATATTATGGAGGAATACCTAAAATCTTAATCTTGTATTTATAATATTTATAGAGATATTGATGGTTATTAGAAGCAACGTGTAGAAGATACCCAACACAGGGAAGGAAAGGTTAATAAGCGCCATTAATCTTTCCCTTCCTGTGCTAAAAAAATCAGCCCCTTCCGGTGCTGTGTATTCAATACACATGTAAAAATGAGCTATTTAAAATCGGAAAAATAAGAATATTCATAGCCAATCACTTAAATTAATTAAATTTGAAGTCAAAAGTGATAATAATTGAAATTTAATTGCTGAAAACATAAAATAAACATCGGCTGACGTTCACAAAACGGACACAGATACCACCTCGTATGAATGCCCGCGAGCTACTGAGATGGAACTCGGAACACTAACATTGTGTATGTTATACCTCAAAGGAAGAAACACAACTGCAAACTGAGATTTTATTTCTTGCATTCCCATATACCGAAATAGAGTGAAAGTGAGACGTGAATAACATCACTTCCTCACCCATAGCCGTTTTTTAGAATGAATATACCTACGTCACACATTTGATTGTATTGGTGAATTTATTCCCGATTTTCACAAAATATCTCTGATGTGGCCGATAAGTGCTAATTATTATTAATATTATTTTTTCTTTCAATGCGTAAATGTATTAGGGAGGAATACCTAAAATCTGAGCCCAGTATTTATTGTATTTAGAGAGGTATTAAAGTTTTTAGAAGCAATGTGTACTAGTTACACATCACAGGGAAGGAAGGGTTAAAGAAATTCAGGTAAAATGATATCTATGAAGTTAAAATTCGCCAGGTTTAACAGACATAAGTCAGAAGGGTTTGCTACACGCTAATAAATCCGCCATTTTTACTGTTTATATTGAAAGTGTAAAACAAAAACTTTACATAAGTAATACTGCTTCTAAAATTTGGGCAGATATTTAGATTATTACGATATATTAATTATATAAAATGACATACCAATGGTGCTAGTTTTTAAAAACCAAAAGACAATTTTTTGAAAAACCATCACCTCTGTAGCAGTAGAAAATTTATTTGGTGCTTAATTATCTAAGAAATATCTTTCTCTCTTTCTTTAAATACCATTCTTTGTTTTAATTAGAGAGTTGGGTTGATAGAACAATTTCCTAACTGTTGCGGGTTCGATTCCTGTTAGAACTCAAATTTTTGTAAAAAGGATTCCAGTATGATTTTCACTTAAGGCGTCTTTAAAAATCTTTATGGTTGGTTGGGAAAGATTGTTACAAGGCAATAAGCCAGCCAGTTTATACTTTATATAACAAAATTGTAATACAATGGGATCAACCTTCATATATCGCTGCAGCATCTTGTGCCTCTTCGAGTTTCAATATTGAAAGGCCGAAAGAACTCCTTTTTAGGAGAAGCTGAACATGAATCAAACCTGAAACACCTAACACGGAAGTTAAGCATTCTAGCAAATAGAAAATGAAGGTATCATATATAAAACAAAATTATTACTCACATCTGGTTCAAATTTAATAAGGAATGGTTTAATACTAGCGTCTGTCTTAGAAGGAGGTATTCCTGGGCCCCAATACTCTTCCCTTGAGAGTACTGGCAAAGGTGGAACCTTCAAGAGTTTGTGTATTATCCATCCTAATAATATTGTGATAAGAATGATGCCATAACCAACAACCTGGATCCACATCATCTGAAGAAGATAATTTGTTTAAGCACTTAACACTCGGATTTTTAACATGCGACGTAACACAATAACGAACTGTGAACGAATAAATTCTATACGAAAAAATATTCCGTTCGGAGAACAAGATCTGCTGAAACGACGATTTGCCCGAACGAGACTCGGGCTCGTCAGTATAAGACGACCTCTGTGGCCTGGTGGTAAGACACTTGTCTGCTGCTCCGGAGGTTGCGGGTTCGATCCCCGCAGGATCCCATTTTTTTTAAATAGGATTCCAGTCTGGTTAACACTTAGGACCTATAAAAACTTCTTTCTGGTTGGTTGGAAGAGATTGCCACATGGTAAAAAACTCGCCAGGTTAAAAAAAAAAAAGAAAGAATTATAAAAAGAAACTTCGTGCTCGAGTTCCGCTCGGCCAAAACTGTCAAGTGGTTAAGTTAATATTAAGTATGCAGGTTTTTTAAAGAAAATTCCAAGTGTGAATTTTATCAGAGTAGATCTCACAAAAGCATGTAAAAATAAAATGATTTCAGTATTTTTTATGTAATTATTTGCATCATACTCTTCAGGGGTTGTCAATGCATGGTTTTGCAAAGAAACATTATTTATTTTTCAAAACATCCTTTCGGTATGATAAATTTTAAAGCATGGCAAACATAGACCTATTTTACAATCTAGACAACAGTATGTCGTCTCATTCCTAACTTTTTTGCATCCAAATATTGTAAAAGATTTTACTCCAAAATATCCAATGTAAACACTCGATAAAATACCTAAAACCAAACAATCTATATAAATAAAAATGTAAATGTTCGTATAGTCCTTAGTATTAATCTTCGAAAGTTCTCTACCGATCGCTTTGAAATTTTGACAAAAGTTGACATTTGTATCCAGAAATGTTTATATATTTTTATTTGTATATCGGTGTATATAAAAAAGTTTAGAAATCAGAAAAAATAACGTTTGCGCCTCCTGTAGTGACAAGCTGAAATTAAACTTTGACAAATGTCAAATTTCATTTTCGACGTTTCGGAATTAATATTATATTAAATAATTAAATCTATAGAAATAAAATATTAAATAATTTAATGTTTAATAATAAATTTTATAAATAAATGTATTTTCACGTACATTTATTCAAAAGTCACGTCAAAGTTTATGTCGACCATTTTGTATTTTGAGAGTGTAATTTCTGCTGCTTATAAAATAAAACAAATATTTGGATTAAATTTTAATAAAAAATAATTGTGCTGTGATAAAATTTAGTTCATTGATTGTGGTATGGTTAGTTGTTGATATTATATTTAGGTTACAAAATAATTTTATTTGAATGTATTTCAGCATTATTAAGTTTATTTAGACTATACGATAAATTTTGAAAAAAAAAAACATTATTTTGAAAGTGATTTTAGTCCAATCTATTATTGATAATGTAAAAAAGTGCGGATTTTCAAATGTTTGAGGGCAGTGATGAAGGTAATTTTAATTAATTAGTATTGATTCATATTTAAAAAATTTGCCTAACTTTTTTGACAGTCTATTTATTTAGTAGAATAATCAGTACTTATATCTAATCAATTTTACAATTGAATTTAACCTTAAAATATAAAGCACTTACAATTAAATTTAAAATATAAAATTAAAGAAATTATTAAACCCACAGAAAAGAATAAAACAACAAGACCGTTTAATTCAGAGAGTGAAGACGAATTAGTAACAAGTAATGATTTCAACAAAAATCGAAAAAGAATGAGAATTGTAGAACAATATTCGTTATCAGAGGATAAAAATACTATATAGATAACAACAGATATAATAATGGTGACACATACATCCAAAAAGTGCGAAAAATTAAACGAAATACAGGGAAACGATATTATACTCAAACTGGAAACATTATTCCTGTGGTATACATACATAACATATATTGAACTTAAATATGCATATAATTATTAAATAATTTTAAAACAATGACCGTAATTTATTATTACTACTGCTTTTTGTATCTTCATGTTAGTTAAAGACAAAGTTGTATAATTTGTCAATAATTTTAAGTACTTGTATAACCTGTCTCATGTTCATTTGTATATAAAGACACTGTTGTGTCATTAATTAAATAAATAAATTATTTGGTGGTACATTAGAAGTACCCCTGGAAATATGGAAAAAATAAATTGAAAATTAAAACAAACTTTAACGCTGCTCAGTTCCTTTTTTAATGTTTCACAATTTTATGTGTTTTAACTTTCTTTCTTCTTTTTCAGTGCAATCGATCTGCTTTAGTTCATCAAAATGTCGAGGAAACAGCAGAACGACGTGTATCCAGACTTGAGGTTGCACGGGGATCGCGTTCTGCAGATTCAGAACTGGTTCGTTCTCAACAGAATGTACGTGACAGGCTGATAGTGACTGAAATAGGTCAGTAGGAATATCAAAAGTATCCTTTTTATATAGAATTTCATTTTATCTCTATGTTTATATTTCAAAATCTATCAAATCGTATGTAGAAATGGAGTTTTTTTTTAATTAGTTCCAATTATCTATTTGTCTTCCCTTAAAATTAAATTAGTTACAACTTTCTTTCTTCTTTTTCAGTGCAATCGATCTTTCATTTAAATTCAAATCATATCGTGAATTGACCTCTCGGAGTGACGCGATCATTTGCGAGCACGGCGATAAACGCGACAGACTGAGAGTGGCTGAAAGATATCAAAAATATTGTATACCCACAAGCATTGTGAAATCAAACATAATTGAAACATGTGCTTTCTCTTTTCTTTCTTTTCCATTTAACCAGACTGAGCCACAGCAACGCGTGGCCGGGTACAGCTAGTACCTAATAAAAACAAATCCAACGACACAAAATAATACTGCAGATAAATAAAGTATGCGCTACAAAAATTAAATAAATTCATATTTAAAAATATAACTGAATAATTTACGAGGAATATGGCAAATAGCCAACAAAATAAAACTATGTAAAAAGCGGTAAAAAATGTTACCAGACAATCACAATGCTGTCTAGGTATGAACTGATTATAAGAAATTGTTTTAGGAAGCCCTTTGTACCTGTGTACAAACGCCGTTTGTACCGCTTTTGTTTTTATGACCGAGTATTTTTATGACAGCTATTGTTTGCCGCCACATACAGGATACAGGTTAGCGGTATTTGGCACACACATTGCGTACATGTTTTAAATGTGATCATAAAGAGTTTATGATCACATTTAAAATCTTGATTACTTTAGTACCTGTGTTTGCTAAGCATTTTGGTACAATGGATTTCTGGTATGTTCTGAATAGGGCTTACTCAATCAATCATTTTTGTTAGACATTGTATTGTATTACACTTTGGTTGTATGCAGTACAACCTGGCGGGTTTAACCAACCAGAAATATGTTAAAGAAGCCTCAAGTAAAAAACCAGAATGGAATGTTTTTAAACAAAAATCTGCTTTCCTATGGGAACGCAACCTCCGAGCTGGAAGGCGGAGATTTTTTCGTACACTTCTCTTGTATACAGTACAACTTGGCAGATTTATTGCCCTGTAGCAATATCTTCCAATCAACTAGAAAGATGTTCATCAAATAGGCCTTTATTGAGATTTTGGTTAGGATGTATAAGATTGGAACGCTTTTTAATAAAATTGGGTACCAATGGGAATTGAGCCTATATGCCCCTGATAGGAATATCTTATCTTTGTCAGTGCCACTGCTATTCTTTTGACACTCTGGTGTGGCACTCTCCCGAGGACAGCTTTTTAATCGAAGTATGACTAAATCCAGTCCTATTGCACTAAGATCAATGTTAGGGAACTTAATTTATTCCTCGAGAGTGTGGGGGAAGGAGGGACAACTGGATGTTCCTGAAAAGTCTTAGCCTGACTTGGAAGAATGAGCTATACATTGACCTGAATAGAGGTGAAAGTCAGAGAAATCGTTGAAGTTGTGTGAGAAAGTTTTTACATGTAGAAGAGGCTAAGGATGTGTGTCGAGATAGGAAAGTATAGCGCTCTGCCTTCTGTACTTACCCCGACAGGGAGATGACGTGATGATTTGTGCGTATGTTAAGAAAAAAAATATTGATCACCTGTTCAATTATTGTGCAACACTAAGATGTCAAAATTGATATTTCACACAAAAAAATAAATGTTTCGACGTACGTATACTTTTGAAATAATGAGAACAATTTTGTCATTGATACATAAGACAGTGAGTATCAATTTCATTTATTTACAGTTTCTATTCTAGTTCAGTTGTAGTCAACCTATTTTAAATTGAGGAACGTTTAAAGTAAAATTTAATATTCTTTTTCTTGTCACCTTATACACGGTGGCGCAGAGGAAACGTATGTTTTTTGAATGGCTAGTATTTTGCAAAGAGAGGGGTGACAACCTCGCTGCTTCGCTCATGGACAGTTCAGCTAATGCATTTTCAGTAGCCATGGCACCGTGGACCTTGGAGCATCGTGTACCTTGTTTGTTTGTGCAAGTTTTGTTTGCGCTAACTTGGAGCATCGTGTACCTTGTTTGGACCTTGGAGCATCGTGTACCTTGTTTGTTTGTGCAAGTTTTGTTTTGCACAAACAAACAAAAGACTCTTGTTTGTTTGTGCAAGTTTTATTTGCGCTCCCCTGATGATCAGGTGAAAGCCTTGAAACCGGTAGGGTTATACCATTACAAAAAGTGGAATAAACAGTGTTTGATAAAATAAATTACAATGTCTTGAAACCTTCACAATGTTAATGCCTTAACTATAAATAATCTTCTTCTTAAACTTTCTATAGACTCAAGAGTCTGTTACAGCAGGATTGTCCTCCTGAGATGCTGAACTCCAGCTATCTCTCTATCGTTTTGGGGGTCTCCCTGGTGGACACCGTCTATCCGGCACCCCATGCAGAGCTATGTATGGAATACTTGTTGGATTCATTCTCTGTACATGTGGGTACCAGTATCGTCGACGCTGTCGTCTCCATCTGACTACATCTTGGACCTCATAGACCTCTCGGATTGTGGTGTTCCTTACACGATCACGCAAAGTCTTCCCAGCAATAGCACGTAGAGCTCTCATTTCCGTTGCCCTTAGCATACTTTTAGTCCTGACAGTGTACGCCCTCGCTTTGATGCCATATGTGAGGATAGGTCGCACACAGGTCTTATAAATGCGTACTTTGCTATCCATTCTCATATCTTTATTCCTCCTGTAATGTAACTTAAAACATTATAAATAATAGAATGTTTTAAGTTACATTGTAACATAGCATTGATGAAATAAATAAATAAATAGCAATTTGTTAACAACAGTCGCACGTCGTAATTCAACTCTATATTTGTTTTGATGGAAATTTTTAATGTAGATATTATTAAGTTTAAGAGAGTCCTTCTCAGGCATTTACTTAGGCTAAGGCCACACCAAAGTACTTCGCTAGGTGCAACGTGACTAATAGACTAGGTGACTTCATGCTTGGCCATACCAAAGTGCTTAGCACAAATTCATTTGACATTTGGGAATGGTTGAGTCAACAAACGATGCCACTCTCAAAACTAACCAATTTCATTGCAACTTACCATCTTTATTTACTTCCTGTGCAACTTCATTACAAAGTGATTTTATTACAGGTACATTTTTGTATAATTTGCTCGATGGGTTCCACAAAGGCTCCCTTTTATACACAGCTGTTATTAAAACTTCCGCCATCTTATAAAATCACTTGGTGAGACAATAAAATTAACCAACACGTCTGTTCGCTAGGAGATTCACTAGGTGACTAATTGTCATGTAGTGTGACACGAAGCGTGCAGTGTGGTCATTGCGATAGTATGGGGTGCTCTAAGCACCAAGCGAGGCTCCTACCTGTGTGGCCGAGGCCTTAATCTTTGACCTTAACTGATAATTCCCTTTTCTTTCAATTTTGTTGTTCTACGTTGTCAAACACTATATGTGTTTTGAGTTGTGATGATTTTTTATATTTTGTTTAGTAAATTTTGCTGTGAATTGTAAAGAACACTAAAGTATATTTTTAATACATAAATAAATCAATTAGAAGAATTTAGTTTTGTAATCTTTAGTACTTTAGGCATTTTTTTAGGAATATTGATAAAAGACCACTGCTTGAAGTTGCCTAACAAAATACCATTCAAACTTTTCCCTGTTTGTTCTTTAATAGTTAACCCATTGCCATCTTATTTTTCTTTGTGAAAGAATTGCCTAAGATAAAAGTTATTAAAAGTACCTACGAAAATCTGTCATGCCACTCAAGAAGCTAAGAAAAATATGGGGACTTAAAGCACTTACGAAAATCACTTACGATCCAGAGGTTGCGGGTTCGATCCCTGCTGGAAACCAGATTTTTTTAAATGGGATTCCAGTCATGTTTTCACACAGGGTTTAAAAAAACATCCTTCTGGTTGGTTGGAAGAGATTGCCCCACAGCAATAAGCTCACCAGGTTAAAAAATAAAGATGCTTTAAAATGGTTTGGACATGTGAAGAATAACTATGTGAGTATACAAGTCAAAAGTTTGTTGTGTTCGTGGAAGAGAAAAAAAGACTGAGCCAAATTTTGAAAGATGGTAATAAAAGATTGTGCATAACGCAATTAATGAATGTAGAGGAGGCAAAAGATATGCACATTGATAGAAAAGTATGGAGTTCTGTTTTCTATGCCTAGTCCGCAAGGTGATAAGGCATGATGATATGTATTATGCTTTCATTGTTGTATACAACACAACATGATGGGTTTATTGCTATATAGCAATCTCTTCCAGCCAGAAAGACGTTTTAGAGGCCTAAAGTGAAAATCAGACTGGAACCCTTTTTAATAATCTAGATATCAACCCGCAACCCTTGGGTCGCTAGACAAGTGTTTTAACTTACTATAACACGGAGGCAATTATATGTATGTTTGTACAAAAGCAGATACGATCGTGTCATTATTTCGGCTGCCAATGAGTTAAAGTGGGAAAAGCTAAATACACTTGTGCAAATACTAATAATAATTCATCAAATAAAAAAAAATGTATATCCTAATATGCATAAATTATATTTTTACATTATTTTATTTATTATCTATGATACGAGGCATATCCAGAAAGTAAGTGTACTGAATTTTTGTAGGTTACAATTTTTTTTATTTAAACATAAAAATTACGTGGTTACCGTAGTACATATGTAAGCTATTTTTCGACATAGTCGTCATTCCTTTCAATGCAGGTGGTGAAGCGGGGTATCAACTTTTTGATGCCTTCCTCGAAGTAGTTTCCCGCCAACCCCTCCGTCCACTTCTCCACCTCTTCCATTACCTCCTCGTCGGTTGAAAACCTTTTTCCACCCATGTGCAGCTTCAGGGAGGTAAAGAGATAGTAATCTGAAGGTGCTAGGTCAGGGGAATGCGCGGGATGGTTCAGGACATCCCATTTAAACGAGGCGAGCAGTTCCGTCTGGCATTGTCGTGCAACAGGCAGACTCCCTTTGTCAGCATGCCTCTCCTCTTGTTCTGAATCACCCTCCGCAATTTTTTTAGGGTCTCACAGTATCTTGCAGAGTTGATGGTATTCCCTTGAGGCATATATTCAATTAAAATTATGCCTTGACAGTCCCAAAACACGGATGCCATGATTTTCTTGGCTGAAATTGTGGTTTTGAAATTTTTGGCGGAGGGTGAAGAGGTGTGACGCCACTGTTGAGACTGCCTTTTAGTTTCAGGCGTGTAGTGTGCAACCCAAGTTTCATCTCCAGTAACGATGGAGCGGAGAAATTCATCTCCATGGAGTTTGGCAGCGCCTCAAAAACTCTTGCCCGGCCTCCACTCGATTCAACTTGGCGGGAGATGGGGTTGACATTTTTCACGAAACGTGTTGTCACGTCGACACTTCTCAACGTACTGACCTCGAACCGATCTTGTTGTGGAGGGGAAGGGTCAGGCTACACGGAAGTGTAGCCAACATGTCGAAAATAAAATCCATCCGGTCGTGAGAGCCTCAGTACACTTACTTTCTGGATACGCCTCGTACATTTACAATTTGAATCAACCAGTACAGTCTTGGGAAGGAAAATAAACAATAGAACAATCACACTATCACATAAAAGGCATGTCCCTAAAAATAACAATTGTTCCTAAAAATAACAATTGTTCCTAAAAAAAAAACAATTGAATGCATGCCGCGAATAAGGTTGTAACTAACATTTTTTCAAAATTCAGTTTTTTGTGAAATAACGTGCTATGTGGTTACGTCCTTTGTCCCCTCTATAAAAATATTCTTTATCTTTTTCGTTTCTACTGATAAGCCAATGTTGCCGTTGGATTTTTGCATGCGTTCAGTGGAATAACGTGGTTTCAAGTATCAACATGTCTGGAGAGGCGCCCGTCCTTCACTCTGCTAGTGTAGAAAATAAACTTAATTTCGGTAAAAAAACGACAAGCAAGGGTTGCAGAATGGTCAGATAATAAACGGAAGAAACTGAGAAATATCAGACAATCCTATATAAGCAGAAAAGGCAAAGAAGTAACGGGTAAAAGAAGATCAGAAGCGGTTAGTGGAATAACGTGGCAACTAACGTACATGATTGATTTTTCATATAAAAGTTGTAGCAACACAACTTGTTTGTTTTATATAAGAGTTGTGGAATAACGTTGACCACGTTATTCCACATGTTGTGTTTTTCATTTTTTTTTTGTTGTTTTGAATACAATTTGGTAATTTTTTATTTTTAAATAAAGTGTGTGTATAAAAATATAACTTTTGATTTAAAAAAAACTATTAAAATATTGACACTTAATAAAAAAAGTGTTTTTCTTGAATACTGTAAAATACAAGTTTTGTTAGTTACCACCTTATTTACGTTACCTATTTAACTGTTCCTAAAAATAACAATTGTTCCTTAAATTAACAATTATTCCTAAAAATAACAATTGTTCCTAAAAAACACAATTGTTCTTAAAAATAACAATTGTTCTTAAAAAAATTGAGCTGACTGTAGGAAACTTCAGGATATCAATAATATGTAAGAATGGAGCATCTGTAACCAACTCCTCTTTAACATATCAAAATGTTTTGTTCTTTCATTTACAAGAGCACGAAGAACTACTTGTTTCTGTTATCTTATGAATGGTCAACTACTGTCTAGGACGGATAAAATAATGGACTTATTATTTATGAGTTACATTTGAAAGTGACCTTTAACATGATTTGCAACTCAAATTTGTCTGCAGTAAAGCAAATAAGATGCTTGGGTTTGTAATTCATAGCACCAAACTATTCACAGATACTTACGAACTGAGAATATTGTACAATTCTTTGGTCAGAAGTCATTTGGTATATTACTATATAATATGAGCGCCAGTAGGGATTATGTATTCACTCATGCTAGAAAGAGTTCTGCATTATTGTCTCTACATGAGAGAATATGGATATTCCTTGGCTTTATCCAAGTGTCTTCTTACTGGTGATGCTTAACTATGGTCATTGGAGAGAGGAAGACCTCTTCGATTAGGCATCCACTTTTTTTGTTTACTTAGGTATAATCTAGTCAACCCATCCATCTTGAGCAGTCTTAGTTTGCATGTTCCAGACAATTATCTGAGACAACGCACTCATAGATTGTTCTATCAATCTACAGGTAGTCGTCGACTTACGACCTATGCGACTTACGACCACAATCCGCGATCGGTTGTCCGCCTGCGCTAAGCGTGGCGCTAGCAGTCCATGTACGCTACATATTGTATTACTATGAGCATGTGCGCATCGCGGTCAGTATTAGCTGCGGCTTCATCCAATAAGGACGTGTTGTCTTGTTATAAGATGTCTACAAAAAGGAAAATGTTAATTTCTCAACCTGCCAAGAAGCAAAGAAAGGCTATTGATTTGAAAACAAAAATGATGGTAATTAAGCAGTACGACGGAGGAAAAAAAGTGAATGCCATTGCGAGTGATTTGATGCTATCACAGTCCACTGTGTCGACAATTCTGAAGGACAAAGAAAGGATTCGTGAAACTGCGATTGGTTCCGCACCTATGCAGTCGACAGTTATAATCAAACAACGAATTGGTTCCATTCACAGAATGGAGAAACTGTTGCATATTTCAACTAGATCAACTTACGACCTGTTTATCGGAAACGAGTGTGGTCGTAAGTCGACGAATACCTGTATATGTCAAACCAACCTGACTTTGGAAATGCCGATATGTAAATCAATCAGACATTTAGTATTATCATTTAGATACTTTTTCACTCAACTCCTTCAGGAGAAACTCATAAATTTAGTATAAATAATTTTTTCACATAATGTGATTATTTTTTTTTTTAATAGAGGTGCTGTCTTTGTCTTCTCCCTGGATGTTGTTATTACTAACCCTTTTAATCCCATGGGGCCGATCATCAGCCTCGAAATTTTCATATAAGTTTTTATGTTGAATATATATTTTTTTAAACTTTGAGAATCATTTTTTTTTAACCTGGAAAGTTTATTGCCATGTGGCAATCTCTTCCAACCAACCAGAAATATGTTTTTATAGGCCCTAAGTGTTAACCAGACTGGAATCCTATTTTAAAAAAATCAGGGTTCCAGCGGGGATCGAACCCGCAACCTCCGGCTCGGCAGACAAGTGTCTTACCACCAGGCCACGGAGCGGTCTTACCATCATTCACTTTTAAAAGAATGCATTTGAACTAAATATTAACCGAGATAAAAAATAAAATATAAACTACTGTGTTTTTGACAAAATATGCTGGGATTAAAAGGGTTCATTAATTCTACTCTAGAAATTTGAATTTTTTTTGCACATTCTTAAAGTTTAAACTTCATTTTTAAAGTTTAGACCTTCTCAAAAGAAAATTTTAAAATTCTCAATATTTACGAAGTTATAGCTATAAATGAGTCGGCAATTACGACAAGATATAACAGCTGATAACATCTTGAATTTTCAATGTTTTTTTTTCAAAAAAAAAAATTGTATTATTTTTTATTTAGTCTGAAAAACGCCTGAAATTCACGCCTCTAGAGTAGAACACCCCCTTAAAGAAGGCAGAAGTTATCTGATGGGATAGACTAGGATTTTTGAAAATGTCATAGGGATATTATTTATATTATTGAGAGAGCTCGCCGCTATTTAAAAAAAAAAAAATTCTATCCATAATTGAAGAAAAATATGAACATATTACCTTGATCAAACAGTTTTAGAACTTAATTCATAAAATCGAAAATACAAGTTTATTCATCAAAATCAATATGGCCCCCTTCAAAGTACTCCCCATCGACTGCAACGCACTTACGCCAGCGCTTGATCCAATCCTCGAAACACCGCTGAAACTCAATTTTCGGTATGTCCATCAGAGCCGTCTTCGATTTTTTCATGACATCCTCTCGGGTGCCGTAATGCGTTCCGCGAAGCAGTTTTTTAAGTCGGTTGAACAGGAAAAAGTCGCAGGGAGCCAGATCAGGTGAATTCGAAGGCTGCTGGATAGTAATCGTGTTGTTTTTGGTCAAAAACTCTTGGAAATCATGTCTTTCGCGATTTCAACGTGGTCTTTTTTTTGCATGAAATTGAGGTCTTTCGGCACCAGTTTTGCAGCGACACTTTTGAGGCCCAAATCACTAACCAAAATATCTTGACCGGATCCATAAGCGATGTTCAAGTCCTCTGCCAGCTCTCTGATGGTCAATTTGCGGTTTTCGGCCAATATTTCTTTGATTTTATAGATGTTTTCATCGGTTTTAGACTGCCACTGCGTTCGTCATCCTCGACCGACTCACGACAACTTCTGAAGCGTTCGTGCCACCGAAAAACACTTCTCCAACATTTCCAAGGTCTGCGGACCGTTAAATCCGTTTTTCACACAAAATTTAATGCAAACTCGTTGATGCCATTTTCAAACTTGTAAAAAATCGAAAACACGCACAAAGGTAGATGAACTCATTACAGCGTAACTTTTACAAATGTCAAGCTATGACGCTGAAATTTGGAGGGAAGTGTCAATGATAGATGTGATAAACTAACAAAAAAAAAAAAGAATTCCAATCGGGTGACTGACAGCGCCACACGGTGGCCGGTCCTAAAACTTTTTGATCAAGGTAGTAAGTATTATATTTCCATGCCATAAATTAATACAACAAAATACCAAAGAGCATCAACAAACCTCAATCCTAAATATTGTATTATCTCAACGTAAATATTATCAATTTAAAATGTTTGATGAAAGTAGAGGAACGGTAAGGGTGTCATGGAACTGTCTGCCAGTTAGCATTTTGGGACTATTTTCATTGTATTCTGTTGTGATTTTATTTGTCCCCCTTTTTGTATTTATAAAAATGTTATTATACAATAATATTTTAGTCATTTCTGCGCTATCAATTTAAACACATTAGTGCTTGGTCGAAAATCTTTAGAGTTTACCTACCATATATAATCTTAAGACGGGCTGAAACAGACTGGTGTACTTTTGCAGAATACTCTCTCGAATAATTGATGGTTACCCCATTCTTTTTGTAGAACTGTCAAAATTACTTGACACTGGCGTATATTTCACTTATATATAGTTCACGCCCATTAGTTGAAAGAGAATCAACTGTTGGGAGTAGAGAGGCATACTATACATTACCAACTACTAGTACAGTGTTACATTTGTCACCAATAAATTCTCTCAAGTTATTTTGTTAGTGTGGTTGGCACCGTTGTAGTTTACCTTTTCCAAGAGAAAACAAAAGGGACCTAAAGAGAACGAGGGAGAGAGAACAATTATTTTCTAAATATTGATCTTGGCAGATTTTGCATTGTAGGTGTTGCGTATATGATATGTAGGTGTTGCGTGTATGATCTCAAAGAGCAACATTTATCTTTATTGTTTCTCGTGTTTCTGGGAAGATTACTGTGCATTGAAATGTGAACTGATTGGCACCATAGGGCAGCAGTGAAGATAGACAGCTTGACAACATACATAAATATATGTCGTGGAGTTCAGCAGGGCTGCATGCTGGCTTTTCTTCTTTTGAACCTGTACTCGGAGATCATTTTCAGCGAGGTATTGGATGATGAAGATTCGAAAGATGGGATAGCGATTAATGGTTCAATAATTGACTATATCCGATAATTTCATCCTGGCAGATTACATAGGAAGTCTTCAAATACCCATGAATAAAATTAATACGGCATGCAGCAAATAAAGGAATCTCAATGAATATATACACATACTCAAGAAAATGTAGCATGGTCCCTGTGACGTTTGAAATGTCATGTCTCAAAGGGATGGGGTAAAATATTTTTTTTTACAAATGAATGGTTCTTTTATAAATCGAAAAATTGGTTTTCTCTAAACTGACGTTGTAATTCCTAATTTTACAACTTTTCCGTTGTCTGAGAACTATAACTATTGTAAATTCCCAAACAGCAGCAGCAGCAGATATGATACAAATTGAATAGTTATTATTGATTATAAGGTGAGTACATTTGTTTTAATCTGATTTTTGTAAAAATGAGCATTTTAAATAATAAAAAAAACTGATAACTATACTTGGGAAAATGTAGGATGGTTCCTGTGACGTTTGAAACGTCATGTCTAAAAGGGATGGGGTAAAATAATTTTTTTTACAAATCGAATAGTTTTTTTATAAATCGAAAAATTGTTTTTCTCTAAACTGACGTTTTAATTCCTAATTTTCATTATACTGACTTTCTAATGTATTGTATGATTTGTATGTATCTTTAAATAGGCCAAGATCCACTATGAATTCATACTAATTACGAACATTTAATTTTATGTATAAAAAGCTTTTAAAGAGGGCTTTTAAAGATACATAAAAATCATACAATACATTAGAGAGTCAGTGTAATGAAAATAAGGAAATAAAACGTCAGTTTAGAGAAAAACAATTGTTCGATTTGTAAAAAAAAACGATTTTACCCCATCCCTTTGTGACAAACGTCACACGGTTCATCCTAGCCTTTCCGAAGTATAGTAACAAGAAGGACACTGCCAATAGGAATATCCAGATTAACACGTTGACTGCCGATTACGCGTTTGTGCGTAATAAGAGGAGAGCGCTGGGTTCTGATCACGCACTTACGCGTAATATCAGTATGTCACTTCTATTGGTCAGTCTGCCGCCGGCACCCGTTGTAGCGCGTTGTTTGTGCGTCAGCAGTCAACGTGTTAAAATATCCTAAAAACCTTGGTTCCACAAAATAAACTTGTACACATGAATTGTGTCTGTCATATACAAATTAAAAATAGACCACTGCCTGTCGGGAAGCCACCTTTATAAAATCCATATAAAAGAGATCCTTACATAGTCTTCAACCGAAACCCTGGACAATATTTTCTTTGAGTGTTCTCTATGGGCCACATATAATCTACTCAATTATAAATGTATTTTGTTCAATTCAACATGTCTCACTTACTCACACTTAATTCTCTATTAATTTATAGTCACATATCTGAATTTATTGTCCAAAACTCCTTAAAAATTTAGTACTACAGTAGTTTTTTACAATACAATACGCCTTTCCTTTACATTGTTGTTGACATAATCATCCCCTTTATAGGATGAAATACCTAATTAAAAAATAAAAGCCTTACACACCCCATCAGTATCATTAGTCCAATCCGGGCTCACTTGTTTTTTTAATTTATTCAAAATAATTAGCAACAGAATGGCCATAGGCGTTTTAAGCACACAAAACAATTTTATTTGAACCTAAATAGATGCTTTAACCTGTACACCGCGTTAAAAATCAAATTTCACGAATCCTGTGCGCGGCACAATTTCGTGGTTTTTTAATTTCTAAGTTTAAACGCGTATTTTGTTTAGAACCACTGATATTCGATTACACCACCAAGTAAACATGACATTCAAGTAAATTTCTGATAATAAATAAAAGTCATTACTCTTAAGGAGACTCATTAAATAAAGGAGATAAACTAAACATTACGTAAAATACACAAAGGAATGCTACAGATCAGATCACAGGCGTTTGTGCTTCCCGCGAGGAACACGTTAAGCTCTGAACATGTTATTTTTTTTTTAATAAATGGGATATCTACAATAGATTGAACACAATAAACTCTTTATATTTTCTTATATATTTAAAAAATAATAAAACAATTTGAAAGATATAAAATGATTTGTGATCAAATATCCTGAAGTACGATTCTTCCTTGCACTCTTTAAATGATGAATTTTGTAATATAACTATATAACATTGGATCCATTCGAGTAACGTCAAAGACGATTATTATTGAGACTTCTTATGGAACGCTTCGAATTTCTTCACAGCTGACACAACATCGTCAGCGAGGAGTTTTGGTTCTTCGAATGCGGCGAAGTGCCCTCCCCTTGGCATGTCCGTGGCCTGCACCAGGTTAGGGTACTTGTCCCGGAGCTGGGAATCTGTCAGGTAAGATAATTCGAAGGGGAATCTCGCTACAGCTGTTGGCACAGATGTCGGTATTCTGAAATTAAAGCAGAAGACACATATTGCAGTTGTACTCGTAAGATTGTATTTCATAAAAATTAATGACATAAAACAAAATAACGACATACAAAGTTAAAAATATTGTGTTACGGTAACAAAATTGTTTTCGTGAACTACTCACAGTATGGTAGGGCACCGATTATTCGTAGTAATTGACACTTGAGCTCAGATAAACATTTTGAGAGTTGAAATTGTAGATAAATTTTGTTGTGCAAGATGAATACATGAACAAGCTTTTTCAATGTTTGATAGATACAACCACTAAACGCTGGCATCATACTGTGGCAATTAGATTAAGAAGCCCCGGATCTACATATTTTCGTGTCGGTGTGGATGCGGGGAAACACCGCCACTTTACTAGCGTTAGTCAATGGCGGAGTTCATCTCCCAGTCTACAAAGATATCAGTCTACAAGGCTGTTGTTCTACCCACACTTCTCTATGGGTCTGAGACTTGGGTTCCTTATAGAAGGCACATTCAAAACCTTGAAATGTTCCACCAGCGTTTCCTTCGCCGATCCACTAGAGTGATCATGTCATAAATGTTTCGATCCTGCAACGCTCCAACTATAAACCTATAGAAGATATGGTTGTAAAGGCGAAATTGCGGTGAACCGGGCATGTGATATGCATGGGCGATCATAGACTCCCAAAACGCGTCTTGTACGGGGAAGTGGTGGGCAAGCGAAAAGTTGGTGGGCAGAGGTGTCGCAATAATTTAACTGTCAAATATTCAGATTCATCTTCTTTTGGTCTTTTTCAGTACATCAAAGTTAGTAACAAAATACCAGGTCTGTAAATATAAAACCGGAATTTGCTCATATATACCATTTGAAGAAAACTGCTGCAGAATCGCATCGAATGCTTGTCGAAGCGTACAGTGAGCATGCTCTTGGTAAATTACAGTGCTTTGAGTGGTTTAAAAAATTCAAAAGAGGCGATTTTGACGTGAGAAACGAAGAACGTGGAAGAACACCGAGAAAGTTTGAAGACGCTGAATCGCAAGCATTGTTGGATGAGGATGACGCTCAAGCGCAACAAAAACTCGCAAATCAATTAAATATGACACACGAGAAGCCGTCTCCATACATTTGAAAGCCATGGGAAAGATCCAGAAGGTGGGAAAATGGGTTTCACATGAACTGAATGAAAGACAGCGGGAAAACCGAAAAACCACTTTCAAAATGCTGCTCGCCAAGTACAAAAGAAAATCATTTCTCCATCGAATTGTGACTGGCGATGAAAAATGGATATATTTCGAGAATCCTAAACGTAAAATATCATGGGTAACTCCAAGCAAACCAGCGACATCGACTGCAAGGCCAAATCGCTATGGATGGAAGACAATGCTCAGTGTTTGGTGGGATCAGAAGGGTGTTATCTAATATGAGTTGCTAAAACCTGGCGAAACCGTTAATACTGAACGCTACCGACAACAAATGATGGATTTGAACCAAGCATTGCGTGAAAAGCTATCAGAATATCAAAAGAGGCAACACAAAGTGATTTTGCTCCATGATAATGCACCATCGCACACAGCAAAACCGGTCAATTAAACGATTGAGGCGTTTAGTTGGCAAATATTTTCGCATGCGACTTACCCACCAGACTTGGCTCCATCCGATTATTTCGCTTCACTTCTTACGAAAATTGCTCTATGATTGGTTTGCCTCAAAAGAGCAACAGTTTTTTTTGGCGTGGCATGCACAAATTGCAAGAGAGATGGGAAAATGTGTAGCTAGCGATTGGCAATACTTTGAATAAATTATTTTATACAATTTTCATACAATAAATGTGTATTTTCTATAAAAAAAATCCGGTTTCATATTTACAGACCTGATACAGTTGTGGATGAGCATCTTAGCAGATTTTGATACATTCTAGTTCAATTTCTTTTTAGCTGATTAATCATTTAATGCGGTTATCGTTTGCCCTCCTCTGATGCATTTGCATGATAGCAGCCGTGGTGGGGCGTCTCCTTCTCCTCGGCACTCACTCGCACACTCACTGGCAGTTGCCTCTAAGCCATCACCGTACTCGGACGCGCTACTTTTATGTTACATTTACCCTTGCTCTTTTATTCAATTGCATTAACTTTATTTCTTATCGCCATACACCTTTTGCTATCTCTCGTAACTCTTCCGTCAGAAAATACTACCCAAATACAATACAATTTTCAGAATAATGAGTGAGTACTTACGAGTCTAAGCTGGTTTCCCTGGACTTCTTATCAAATGACTCTGCATAGAGGCGGACAGCGGTGGTAGCAGAGTTGCTGACCCAGTACACCATTAGGTTGTCGATGAGGTCTGTGTACGAGTAGCGCTGTGTCAGTCCGGCATCCTTGAGGTTCCTCCAAGAAGGATCCGTTGCCGTGGAGAACTTCTCTAAAATATAGGCTGCCAGACCTGCAGGGGAATCTCCTAGACCAGCACCTGGAATTATGAATTGAACAAGTATTGTTTTATCTAATGCCTGCTAATTATTATACGAGGGTTATCCAGAAAGTAAGGTTACAACATTTATGTAGGGTCGACAAATGCTTCTATTTAATTGAAATTCACAGGATACTTCACAAATATATTAAACAATTTTTCAACATAATTGCTGTCGAGATCGAGACATTTCTGTAGTCGGGGCACCAGCTTTTGTATGCCAGTGTCATAGACCTCCGCCGCCAGTTCTTTCAGCCACTTCTTCACAGCTTCCTCGACCTTCTGATCGTTAGAAAATTGTTGGGGTGTAGTGACACACCCACGTCTCATCCTCCGTCACGATAAAGTCCAGAAAAGCTTCTCTCTCCTGTGCAAAACGATCCAAAAGTTCACGCGATTTTGACGGTGCTCCGATGTGAGCATTCTGGGCACCCATCTCGCACATAACTTCTTGTAACCAAGTTTTTCAGACACAATATTACAAAGGAGACTTCGAGAAATATCAGGAAATTCTTCCTGAAGGTCGTCAAGCGTCACATGGTGGTCATTTCACACTTGTTCTTCAATTTTTTTCACAAGTTCGTCAGAAATCACTGCCTTGCCTCGTCGTGAGTATCAATACGGCTTTCTCTGAACAACCTAACCCACTTCCTGACATGTCGTCGACTCATCACATCACAACCATAAACTTCCACGAGCTTCCGATGGATATTCGCGGCGGTATTATTCTGCAAAGTCAAAAAACTGATGACAGCGCGGGTCTCGCACGGACGAGAGTTGGCGGGAGCGCGCGACGACCTCTCCATCGAAAGAATTTACTGTGACTGAACAAAATGACCGACAAACACGCGGGACCAAAAAACTGACCATTAGGATCCCCTCCTACACGCCAAGTGCACCAACTTTGAAACAACAAATTTACCCCGGCCTCAGGAGCCCTTGTAATCTTAGTTTCTGGATGACCCTTGTATAATGATACTGTTTTCCATATAACTTGTATTTATTTGACAGCTTCAATTTTAAAGGGGTATTCTCATTTGGATATTTTTTTTAATTGATGTTTTTTCATTTTATTTTTTTATATTCCTTTCTGAATCATTTCCAGTAAGAAATTTTCAAAAATCTCGAAAATTCGAAAAGTTATGAGGGTTTATAGTCGAGCGTACCGGTCGAAAAATGACATCTATTGTTATGGCAGGAGCCTTATTTTCCAAGAATTCTCGTCCAATAGGATTTCTTAGAATGATGAATTAATATTTAGCTTGTCGGGATTTTCAAACAAGTTTATATGGCCCTGGAATTGTTGATTAACAGTAAGTTGAAAATATTTAAACGCGTTTCCTGAAAAATCACATTTTTTAAACTATTCCCAGTAATAACTGCAAAACTAATTAACCGATTTAAATGAATAAGTACTTATTCTCTTTGTTATACCTCTCTCTATAGCCGGTACTATAATCATTTCAATTGATTCATTTTTTCGATTTTTTTCACTCCTCCAAAGACAAAAAAATGAAAAAGAAATGAATTTTTAATTTCAACAAGCCGCCATTTTTTTCTAATTATTATTTTTTAATTATTCTAGTACCGGCTATAGCCACGTGCTTTCTGAGTAAAACAGACATTTTTTAAATTGTCCGACTTGTACAATAGCCACAATTACGGGCATAATGGACCCCCTCCATGTACGGGCGGGCCTTACTTCCGACTTAATAACAAACAAAAAAAAATATTTATTAATCATGAAGTGTTATGAAAATGTTCTTAAAAGATAAATAAATATGTCTAAAAAAACAATAATTAAAAAAAATTATTCCTTCACTAATAATCTTAAAAATCGTCGATTTTTTGGCCCATGAAATGAGACTACCCCCTTAACCTTTCCTTCCCTGTGTTGGGTATCTTCTACACGTTGCTTCTAATAACCATCAATATCTCTATAAATATTATAAATACAAGGTTAAGATTTTAGGTATTGTAGGGTACCTACGTCCCTGTTAAATATATTGTCAAGCATAATTTGTAAATAAATAATTGTTAAACATACAGGGTCAACGACCGATGAACTATTTACAATTGTCACATACTAGGAACGTCAACAATGTTTACTCACAAATAGTATTTACGTTCTGTCTCGCCGTCTCCGGCAAATAAATTTACTACCCGCTACAATAGTGCACGCGCAGGAGTGAGACAGAGTATGTATCGCGAGCATATTCACTCACTACTATAAAAATACCTACTTGTAGAGAAATAAACATTATTAGATTATTATTCATCCAACTGTCAAGACTTGTTATTATTTACCCGCTATTCACTTTCGCTTTTATCCGCATTCCTGAGTTCTATATTTATTTGAATACATATCAAAATCATCACGACGTATCAAGATAAGCAACTCGCTACAGTATTCTTCCATAATATAATTACGCATTGATTTCAAAAATAATATTAATAATAATCAGAATTTATCGACTACATCGTGGGTATTTTGTGAAGATATCGGAAACATATTCGCATTTAAACGCTGTGAGTGCCTCGACCTTGTGTCTTGATGATAGGTGAATAGTATGCGGGAAGCGCGACACTATATTCACATCTCACTTTTGCATACTCCACTGAATTGCGAGGAGCTGAATTGTCTCAACGTCGCAAGCATAAGCGTAAGCGCCGGGGTATGCGACTGACGTTCCGCGCCACAGTAGCTTCTAGGCTTGCAAATAGGTTAGACGTACGCCCGTTCCGTGAGCGTTGCCAGATGGTTTTTTAATGTTTTCAGCAAATAAATCTCAATTATTATAATTTTTAACTTCAATTATAATTAATTAAGGGGATTATCTATGAATGTTCTTATTTTTCCCATTTACAATCGCTAATTTTTGATCGCGTACTCACTACCCAACACCGGAGCACGCGTTTCAATTTTAACACCGTAAGGGAAGGGTTAAGAGTGGATTGCATAAAATAAAATGTGTGATATTATTTCAAGGTATTGACTGTGAATGAAATAAATAATATAGTTCAATATTCCTCCAACTTTTTCTATTTTAAGACTAAACACATACCAACCTAGCATCTGCATTGAAAACAGACTGGAGTGTCGAAATTTGTAAATCAGGCAAACCAAAATAAACATGGAGTTACTAAATTGCAATATGAATACTAACCAACACTGTCCGGCTTTGTGGCTTGAATATGGAAGTATCCAGATTCCAACATTAACTGTGAAAATCTCTTGGAAATTGGGAAGAATCTATGGACGTATTTTTCATCGAACATCATTCCAACATTAACTAAATTGCAATATGAATACTAACCAACACTGTCCGGCTTTGTGGCTTGAATATGGAAGTATCCAGATTCCAACATTAACTGTGAAAATCTCTTGGAAATTGGGAAGAATCTATGGACGTATTTTTCATCGAACATCATTCCAACATTAACTAAATTGCAATATGAATACTAACCAACACTGTCCGGCTTTGTGGCTTGAATATGGAAGTATCCAGATTCCAACATTAACTGTGAAAATCTCTTGGAAATTGGGAAGAATCTATGGACGTATTTTTCATCGAACATCATTCCAACATTAACTAAATTGCAATATGAATACTAACCAACACTGTCCGGCTTTGTGGCTTGAATATGGAAGTATCCAGATTCCAACATTAACTGTGAAAATCTCTTGGAAATTGGGAAGAATCTATGGACGTATTTTTCATCGAACATCATTCCAACATTAACTAAATTGCAATATGAATACTAACCAACACTGTCCGGCTTTGTGGCTTGAATATGGAAGTATCCAGATTCCAACATTAACTGTGAAAATCTCTTGGAAATTGGGAAGAATCTATGGACGTATTTTTCATCGAACATCATTCCAACATTAACTAAATTGCAATATGAATACTAACCAACACTGTCCGGCTTTGTGGCTTGAATATGGAAGTATCCAGATTCCAACATTAACTGTGAAAATCTCTTGGAAATTGGGAAGAATCTATGGACGTATTTTTCATCGAACATCATTCCAACATTAACTAAATTGCAATATGAATACTAACCAACACTGTCCGGCTTTGTGGCTTGAATATGGAAGTATCCAGTTTCCAACATTAACTGTGAAAATCTCTTGGAAATTGGGAAGAATCTATGGACGTATTTTTCATCGAACATCATTCCAACATTAACTAAATTGCAATATGAATACTAACCAACACTGTCCGGCTTTGTGGCTTGAATATGGAAGTATCCAGATTCCAACATTAACTGTGAAAATCTCTTGGAAATTGGGAAGAATCTATGGACGTATTTTTCATCGAACATCATTCCAACATTAACTAAATTGCAATATGAATACTAACCAACACTGTCCGGCTTTGTGGCTTGAATATGGAAGTATCCAGATTCCAACATTAACTGTGAAAATCTCTTGGAAATTGGGAAGAATCTATGGACGTATTTTTCATCGAACATCATTCCAACATTAACTAAATTGCAATATGAATACTAACCAACACTGTCCGGCTTTGTGGCTTGAATATGGAAGTATCCAGATTCCAACATTAACTGTGAAAATCTCTTGGAAATTGGGAAGAATCTATGGACGTATTTTTCATCGAACATCATTCCAACATTAACTAAATTGCAATATGAATACTAACCAACACTGTCCGGCTTTGTGGCTTGAATATGGAAGTATCCAGATTCCAACATTAACTGTGAAAATCTCTTGGAAATTGGGAAGAATCTATGGACGTATTTTTCATCGAACATCATTCCAACATTAACTAAATTGCAATATGAATACTAACCAACACTGTCCGGCTTTGTGGCTTGAATATGGAAGTATCCAGATTCCAACATTAACTGTGAAAATCTCTTGGAAATTGGGAAGAATCTATGGACGTATTTTTCATCGAACATCATTCCAACATTAACTAAATTGCAATATGAATACTAACCAACACTGTCCGGCTTTGTGGCTTGAATATGGAAGTATCCAGATTCCAACATAGTGTGTGAAAATCTCTTGGAAATTGGGAAGAATTTATGGGCGTATTTTTCATCGACAAACATAGAAGGCCACAAGCTACCAAGAAGCATTCTCAAAGTGGACTTCAAAGAGTTGTTCATGGGGAAGTTGGTGTGGAAACCGATGATTTTGTCTTCGAAGAGGGTTGCCATGAAGTTGGTGATGATTCCACCCCAGTCTCCGCCTTGGATAAAGAATTTCTGGTGGTTCAAGCGTTCCATCAGGTTGACCATCAATGCTGCTATTTGAATAGCGCCGAGACCTTTCTTAGAAGCTGCCTGAAATATGGAAAAAAAAAGATATGTCTTTTAGTAAAAAATATTGACTAAGGCTGGTCATGCAATGCACTTTGAAGATTGTGTCAAACAATTAAGATAATTATTATTATCATATAGTGAAACATGGAAGTGGAAACAATCTGATAGGAGCTGAATGAACCTAAAGAAGAGAAAGAGATAATTTAATTTAACCATAGACAGGAAACTTCTCAAAGCTTTGTATGTCTTTTTTTTCTATTTATTATTTAATCTAGATATGTGGGGGAGTGGGATGGAAGCCCCCTGATGCCCTTGCGGTCAGGCTCGCCCTACATTGGTGGGGTGTATCTCGTCCGGGGGAATGTTTGTGGGATGAGCCCGGACCTTTTAGTGTCTTCTCTCTTGAATGTATTTTTTTTTGTCATCTATTTATTTTCTGTGTTTATTTTTTTTATATATTCTTGTTCTACGTGTTCAAGGGTGTGGGCTGAAAAACATCTGGTGTCCCCGTGGCTGGGTTCGCCCTATATTGGTGGGGTGTATCTTGGCCGAGGGGATGCTATTAGATGAGCCCAGACCTTTTGATAGCTTCTGTATTTAATGTATTATCTGCAATTTATGTGTTTTAGAAGTGTTATTTAAATATAATCTGTACATGCTATTGGGTGTACAAATAAGTCACCGCCGTTTGACAAAAGTTGGCGCCACCAGTAAGTTATGGTTAAAATTGTCAGATGTAAAATGTCATTATCGTAAGGTTGGACATCTGTCAACAACATGACCTTGAAATATTAGTGAATTTTTATCAGTATAACATATTTTTTTGTGTTCGAAAATGTCAAGTTTTGAGCCGAATAAGCGTCATTTGCGGGAACTTTTGATTTACTTCTTCAATTTGAAGAAATCTGCAGCTGAGGCGCATCGATTGCTTGTAGAAGCATATGGTGAGGCTGCCTTAAGTGAGAAAAGTTGTCGTGAGTGGTTTCAAAAGTTTAAGAACGGTGAATTTGACATCGAAGACAAAGAACATAGCGGAAGGCCGAAAGTGTACGAAGACACGGAATTGGAAGTATTATTGGATCAAGATTCGTGCCAAACGCAAGAAGAACTTGCACTTACATTAGGAGTGACTCAACAAGCAATTTCACATAGGTTGAAATCATTGGGAATGATTCAAAAACAAGGAAATTGGGTTCCATATGAACTGACACCGAGAAACGTTGAACGCCGATTTTCCACATGTGAAATGCTGCTTGCCAGGCATAAACGAAAGGGTTTTCTGCACCGTATAGTCACTGGTGATGAAAAATGGATCCACTATGATAATCCAAAAAGGAAGAAATCATGGGGAACCCCTGGCCATGCTTCAACATCTACAGCTAAGCCAAATATTCATGGAAAAAAACTCTTATTGTGTATTTGGTGGGATCAGCTTGGTGTCGTGTATTATGAGTTGCTCAAACCGAACGAAACCATTGCTGGGGCTGTCTACCGAGCACAATTGATGAGATTGAGTCGAGCACTCGAGGAAAAGCGCGCCCACTGCTACTCCAGACACGACAAAATTATTCTCCTGCATGATAATGCTCGTCCACATGTTGCGGCGCCGGTCAAAACCTTTTTGGAAACAATCAATTGGGAAGTTTTACCCCACCCGCTGTATTCACCAGACATTGCTCCTTCTGATTTTCACTTGTTTCGATCGATGACGCATGACCTGTCTGAGCAGCACTTCACATCATATGAAGATACCAAAAATTGGGTCGATTCGTGGATAGCCTCAAAAGATGAAGCATTCTTCCGACGCTGTATCCGTATGCTGCCAGAAAGATGGGAAAAGGTAGTGGCAAGCGATGGGCAATACTTCGAATAAAACATGAGGTTCCGTTCTTTCACAATAAATGCCCAATTTTTGATAAAAAACGGCGGAAACTTATTTGTACACCTAATATGTTGCTATCAATAAACCTATTATTTATTTTATTATTAAATTTAAGTGACAAACGGCAAGTAGACACAATCTTAAAATCAACACATTATTTATTGAAAATATATGATAATGCGTACAACTAAGAAGAATACATGGGGTAACAATGTATGACAGAATACGGAATGAAGTGATTAGGGATGAATGTGAACTTAGGGCTGATGTGTTGAGTAAGATGAAGAAGAGCACTTTGAGATGGTTCAATCATGTAGAATGAATGAATAAAGACTAACAAAACAAATATACAGTGCAAATTGAGTACAAGGGGTGAGAGAGATAGGCCAAAGAAAGTATGATTGAATCAGGTTAATGATACTTTGAGAGAAGAAAACATAGAAAGTTAGAGAATTCAAAGGAGTTATACGAGAATGTGTGCCTGGAAGACTAAGAGAGTTGGAGAGCTCCATTTGTTGACACAGTGGACTGGTTGATGAGCCTGCTTTAACCCTTCCTATCCTGTGATGTGTAACTAGTACCCATTGCTTCTAAAAACTTTAATATCTCTATAAATATAATAAATACTGGGTTCAGATTTTAGGTATTCCTCCGTAATACATTTACGCATCGAATGAAAAAAATAATATTAAGAATAATTAGCACTTATCGGGCCCATCAAAGATATTTTGTGAAAATCGGGAATAAACTCACCAATACAATCAAACGTGTGCCAGTGTGTGATGTAGGTATATTCATTCTAAAAAAATTGAATCTCAGTTCGGTCGCTTCTCTCGTTAAGTAGCCAGCCGGCTTTCGTTCGAGGTGGTCGCTTCGCCCGTTTTGTGAACGTCATCCGATGTTTTTTTTCATGTTTTCAGCAATTAAATTTCAATTAATATAATTTTTGACTTCAAATTTAATTAATTTAAGCGATTGGCTATGAATATTCTTATTTTTCCGATTTTAAAACACTCATTTTTACGTGTGTGTTGATGTGTATTGAATACACATCACCGGAACGGGTGAATTTTTTTTAGCACAGGAAGGGAAAGGATAAAGTGATACAAATTGCAATGTCTGGTGACTCAGAGGAGACATTGTATTATATTACACTTTTGTTGTTTACAGTACAATCTGGCAGGCTTATTGCCATGTGGTAATATCTTCCAACCCCCCATAAAGATGTTAAAGAGGCCTTAAGTGAAAAGCAGACTGGTTTTGTGTTTAACCCTTCCCTTACGGTGTTAAAATTGAAACGCGTGCTCCGGTGTTGGGTAGTGAGTACGCAATAAAAAATTAGCGATTTTAAATCGGAAAAATAAGAACATTCATAGATAATCAATCCCCTTAATTAATTATAATTGAAGTTAAAAATTATAATAATTGAGATTTATTTGCTGAAAACATTAAAAAACCATCTGGCAACGCTCACGGAACGGGCGTACGTCTAACCTATTTGCAAGCCTAGAAGCTACTGTGGCGCGGAACGTCAGTCGCATACCCCGGCCCTTACGCTTATGCTTGCGACGTTGAGACAATTCAGCTCCTCGCAATTCAGTGGAGTATGCAAGAGTGAGATGCGAATATAGTGTCGCGCTTCCCGCATACTATTCACCTATCGTCAAGACACAAGGTCGAGGCACTCACAGCGTTTAAATGCGAATTTGTTTCCGATATCTTCACAAATTTACCCACGATGTAGTGGATAAATTCTGATTATTATTAATATTATTTTTTAAATCAATGCGTAAATGTATTATGGAGGAATACCTAAAATCTTAACCTTGTATTTATTATAATTATAGAGATATTGATGGTTATTAGAAGCAACGTGTAGAAGATACCCAACACAGGGAAGGAAAGGTTAAAGAAAAATGGGTTTCAACGGGAATCAAACTCGCAACCTCTGGGTTGGAAGACAAGCGTCTTACCCACTAGGCCACGGATGTGGTCGAAGACATCCAAGTGGAAAAGAGTTAATAACGTTGAGTGCAAGGATAGGAAGGTAGTGGCTAATAGAATGATAGGTTGATGAGATAGAAGATGATTGTGCATGACGAGATGTATAAATGTGGAGGATATGAAAGTTGTGTGCTTGGATAGAAAAGTTTGAAGATTCATTCTTTCTATCTACCCCTCAAGGCACACAGCGTAATGATATGTGTGCATTGGTGAATTTACCTGTGAAAATCCATATCCTGGGAGACTTGGTATAATCAGCTCAAAGACGAAATCTGCATCTTCTCTGGGCTTTGTGAGAAGAGGTATTATCTTGTAGAACTCCACAACGGATCCTGGCCACCCGTGCAGCATCAGCATAGGTAACACCCTGATATTCTTCGGCACCTCGGGTTTGATGTGAATGAAATGGATGTCCAGACCCTGGATGATGGTCTTAAATTGTGGATATTGATTGAGGAATTTTTCTCTATCGGCGAAATCATATTTTTCGCTCCAATATTTGACAACCTCTTTTAAGCCGTCGTGATTGAATCCATATTGACAACCGACATCTTCTAATGGTGCTGTGTACCTAGTTCGTTTGAGTCTGTCCTTCAAATCTTCAATCATCTGGAATATAAATACTTTATTTTATAATAATAATCAATATTGGTCATATGAAATGTTGCAAACATAATATAATAAGAAATTTTATAATAAATTACTTTTTTATTTCTCCACAGAGGTCAATTTGTCGTCAGAGAGATACAGGCAAAAGCCTAGTTTACTGGGGACACGACAAATGAAAGGCAACAAACCTAGATCCGTTAAAATTGTGTATTCAAATTAAATTACCTGTTGTTTTTTCGCTAATTGTGTATATTATAGATTTGTCATGTGTAAATAAAAAAAAATTGGTGGCATACAAATGCAGATGACATGGTAGCAGGGGTCTCCAAATTACGGCCCACGAGCACCACTAATCCGGTCCGCAGTAGCGTGCCGGATATGCCTGGTATCCGGCCCGTCATAGTTTATTTTGATTACATTGTAAAATTTACAATGTAAGTAAATCATACAAAATAATAATCAGATGTTTTTATTTAACGACCAATTAAGAAACACAATAACTGACATACATAATGAAATTGAACATTTTAACTGGAATTAATGATATGAGATTTATCCTAAAAATTTACAATAAGTGACATACATAGGTAATTCACATAATGTAATAAACTGAAATTGCGAACGGAGCGGAGTCCACCCCCGCACCCTGCGCCATAGCTATCTCACTCGCCAGCTAGTCCCAATATGAAAATTTGCGCGTAATTCAAAACTACAGTATGTTGGTATGATGAGCTAGCTAGGTCTTGGCTCTTGGGACTTAGTGGAGGAGTCAGTGTGGCCCTTAGGCTAAAAAGTTTGGAGACCCTTGGCATAGAGAAAAGAGTTTGATAAGTAAATTGCATGAGAGATGCGAAGAGAAAGCTGTGAAAATGAATGTTGCAAGATACAAAGTGATTGGAAAGTGTGTAAGTAAAAGTAAATACAAGATATATGCATTAATAATGAAAGATTGGAGCAAGTTGAGGAATTTTGCTATTTGTGTAGTATTTTCTCAGATGATGGATGAGTTATGAAGGATATTGAACGATAGGAAACAAAGTCAATGGGGCTCTAAAACGTATATAATCAAATTGGATAGTATCAAAATCTGCAAAGATGATAGTCTAAAATAGTATTTAGGTGCCAAGTGAAACGTGGAAGTGGGGAAAGACTGAAATAAGCCGAATAAATGGTGTAGAAATTGGTGCATTGAGAAGAATACGTGGAGTGACAATGTATTACAGAATATGAAATGAAGTGATAAGAGATGAATGTGAATTTAAGGCTGATATGTTAAATAAGATGAAGAAAATCACTCTGAAATGGTTTGGGCATGTGAAACGAATGAATGAAGAAAGATTAACACAGTGCAAATGTGAGTGGAAGGCATGTGAGAGGAAGACTAAGAAAAGTATGGTTGAATGAAGTGAATAATATTCTGAAAGAAGGGAACATAAAAAGTCCAAGAAATCGTAGAAGTTGTATAGATTTAGAAGAGGCTAAGGATGTGTGTCGAGATTGTAAAGTCTGGCGCTCTGTCCTCTCTTTCTACCCCGACAAGAAAATGGTGTGATGGTATGTATGTTATTCCACTATTTACATAAATCCCTGCTACATGTGTTTCTACCTCTTTTTTAATATGGCCAAACAATCAAGATTTCTTTTTTGATTCTACTTATAACACCTGTCTCTAACAAACATTTTTTTCTCTATCAAACATTGTGATACTAGATATTGTATGCAAGGCACATATTTATTTTGTTGTTATCACTCCTTTTAAATCGATAGGCGATCTCTCATGATTGAGTTTAATTGTCAGCCATCTTGTGTATGGAGGACACCTGTATATGTATCGGTTTATTTTGTGCATGCTGTTGCACTTCAGCAAGCACACATTTTTGACATACCAAATTCAAAGTTCCGATAGCGAGGATAATCAACTTTCAAGACAAGCCTTTTGTTAGGTAATTTTATGTAGCGTTATTTTTGTAGCACTATAGGAATTTATGACCAGCATATAAGCTACAGAAAAACATAAATTCAAATGTGAAATGGTTTAAGAGTAAAACAAGCCAGAAAGTGAATCCGCCAGCAATCAAACCTAGGGCGCCCGCATGCTTAGTGTTAATGTGAACCATTAAACCATGGCCGCCGACATTCCATTCATTGCCCAGGCAGTTTCCATAACTATCAAAATTGGCACTAGCATACCATTGTATACAATCATTTTCGAAGATTTTGTGACTGATTTAATGGCAGTAAAAAAGTGAAAACAGTCAAGTGAATAAATAGATAAATCAATAAGCTAAAATAAAATAATTTTCTTACTTCTGGTTCAAATTTGACAGTGAAAGGTCTAATACTGGTGTCTTCTTTAGCCGGGGGTTTCCCGGGACCCCAGTATGTGTTCCGGTCGATTTTGGGGAGCGGAGGCACTTTAAACATGTTGTGGATCTTCCAGGCTAAGAAGCCGACCACAATAATGCTGCCTAAAGTGAAAAACTGTCCGCAGCAAAACATCTGGAAAAAAATATCAACAGCTTAACACTTTCATTACCAATAATTTTTCATCACTATAATCTAATTTATTTTATAATTGTCATTTATTTGTCTGATTTCATATTATTACTTACCGATAATTGACAAGCGATATTAATTTATCTCAAATAACTAAAAAAAAATTGTTTTATGAGTTGAATATTTTTTGCGCATTTTCGTCTCAATATAAAAAAACTATCAAGTTTAGTCAATATATGCCAATTTTTTTTGTCTGATTTCATATTATTACTTACTAATTATTGATAAGCGATATAAATAAATCTCAAATAACTAAAAAAAAGTGTTTTGTGAGTTATATATTTTTTGCGCATTTTCGTCTTAATATAAAAAACAATCAAGTTTAGTCAATATATGCCAATTTTTTTTGTCTGATTTCATATTATTACTTACTAATTATTGATATAAGATATTAATAAATCTCAAGTAAAAAAAAAATTTTTTTGGGTGTGAATTTTTTTTGCGCATCATGTTTAGTCTATATATGCCAATTTTTTTGTCTGATTTCATATTATTACTTACTAATTATTGATAAGCGATATTAATAAATCTCAAATAACTAAAAAAAAGTGTTTTGTGAGTTGAATATTTTTTGCGCATTTTCGTCTCAATATAAAAAAACTATCAAGTTTAGTCAATATATGCCAATTTTTTTTGTCTGATTTCATATTATTACTTACTAATTATTGATAATTATTGATTTTTTCACTAATTGTGTATTATAATAACTAAAAAATAACTAAAAAAAAGTGTTTTCTGAGTTGAATATTTTTTGCGCATTTTCGTCTCAATATAAAAAAACTATCAAGTTTAGGCAACATATGCCATTTTTTTTGTCTGATTTCATATTATTACTTACTAATTATTGATACGCGATATTAATAAATCTCAAATAACTAAAAAAAGTGTTTTGAGAGTTGAATATTTTTTGCGCATTTTCGTCTCAATATAAAAATACTATCAAGTTTAGTCAATATATGCCATTTTTTTTTGTCTGATTTCATATTATTACTTACTAATTATTGATAAGCGATATTAATAAATCTCAAATAACTAAAAAAAGTGTTTTGAGAGTTGAATATTTTTTGCGCATTTTCGTCTCAATATAAAAAAACTATCAAGTTTAGTCAATATATGAATTTTTTTTGTCTGATTTCATATTATTACTTACTAATTAATAAGTAATAACATGAAATAATAAAAATAATAAATAATAATAATAAAAATAATTACTAATTAATAAGCGATATTAATAAATCTCAAATAACTAAAAAAAGTGTTTTGTGAGTTGAATATTTTTTGCGCATTTTCGTCTCAATATAAAAAACTACCTAGTTTAGTCAATATATGCCAATTTTTTTTGTCTGATTTCCTATTATTACTTACTAATTATTGATAATTATTGATTTTTTCACTAATTGTGTATATTTCTTGTCATATGTAAAATAAATAAAAAAAGAAATTGAGAATGAACAAATACTAAATAGCACGTATTCTATTTAGTATTTGTTCATTCTCAATTTTTATTAAATAACACGTATTCTAATTACAATTTTTTGATCAGTTGAAACTTTAAATTGTCTAAAAATGTTTATTTTTGACACGAATTTCATGGTCATGTCTTGTTGAATATTTACATAGATTCATGTGTGAAGGAACTATAGAGGTCAATGGGTGGCATACAAATGCTACATGGGAATGTATGCGGATTGTCGTATGCTAATAACATGATAGTTTAAGCAGAAACTTATGACGAATTACAGAAGCTGATAAGTAACTTGTTTGAGAGTTGTACAGTGAAATCTCAAGTCATGGTGATAGAAAAGTGTGAAAGGAAAAGTAAATGCGATATATGGGTGAGTAATGAAAGATTGAAACTTGAAGTGGCAATGGGCAGGACATGTAGTCAGAATGTCAGACTCTCAATGGACATCTGAAATAATCCAATTGCACACAAGAGGCATAAAGAGGTCCAGAAGAAGACCGAAGATACGCTGGATAGATGAAATCAGGAAGCATGACAGAATCACATGGCATTAACACGATGACTTATTTCTTCATAAGTAATTACATTTATTATAGACTCATAACAGAATTCGCAGCATTAAAAAATAGACATTAATATTCCTATTAAGTGTTATAGAATTTATTTATGTAAATCCCTTAAAGAAATTAAATATTTCTT
Source organism: Odontocerum albicorne (assembly GCA_949825065.1). Taxonomy (NCBI): domain Eukaryota; kingdom Metazoa; phylum Arthropoda; class Insecta; order Trichoptera; family Odontoceridae; genus Odontocerum; species Odontocerum albicorne. The sequence goes on from OX463856.1 coordinate 31,807,929, forward strand.
AATTGATGGGAATGTGGCTTAGTGTTATGTTGCCAGGCTTTTTGTCAATAAAACAATATATTAAGAAGTCAGTTAATTAAGAATATTAATTAATATTACCTTTTAAATGGAGAACTTCCTACAAATTAAACCGGTAGTAACGCTTTCTAAACTGCGACTGAGCCGGCAACTGTACACACGGCAAATATAATGAATTTTTCGCACTACTGAACGTTATAAACAAGTCATACAGGTGATATATTCTTACCGTTAAACTTTGTACCTTCTTATCTTTAAAAATCAAATGAAAAAACCTCTCAAAATTTCGAAATTGTAAAATGCCGATTAACAATTATAATCTATAAAATACACCAATCATCGTGATTATATCATTTTTTGATATTATTTCTTATCACCGTGAGTGGGCGATCACTTTAGATCAATATATCATGTGATAAAGGATGATTTTCTTGTTAAATTGTTATACAAACAAGCAAAATTCTCTGTTCTTTTTTTCTTTCAAAACAAAACGTCACTTTGACAAGAACTATTATATCAACAACTTTTTGGATGTATTATCAATCAGATAGAACGAAATAAAATTAAATGGAAAATGTACATAAAGTAAAAAAGTACAATTTACTGTCGGTAAATTGTTTTATGATATAAAAAACTGAAATTTTTTTTTTATGAAAAGTGCATAAATTGATTCAATATATAGTATACTTCGTTCGTACTTGTAAAACTTGTATATCAGCCTTTTAGTCGGAGATGATACGCACAAACTTTTGGCCTTGTCGTCGTCGTCGTTTTGCGAAAAGGGCTTAAGTCAATTTTGCTTAAAATGACTTTTTGATGCCATTTTACTTAAAATAAAAATATTTACACATGGAAAAAACATTTATGTCCAAAAGTTATATAGTTTCGCTGTTATGAAATTATAAAAAGTCATATAACTTGATTTTACATAACTTTTCGAAACTTAAATTGCATTTATCTCAAATCTCAATATTTGGACTTAAACGATTTTCGTAGAATAACGACGATATTATGTTGTCTGCTACTAAAAGGTTCTATGTAGCGAAATGGGCGCGCCATTTATTGACGGATGGATGGGTCTATTATAATTTAAAAACATATTTCTGTATCTCAAACACAAATTAATTTTATTTTAAGTGTCTTATTTAGAATTTGTATTATTTTTACCGACGTTTTGACTGCTGTTTCAATATAAAGGCGCTTGCTGCAATTGTGTTTGACAGCTGTTTTTTCGCGGGGTTTTTCAACTTAAAAATGTTTTATTTTTCCAGTTTTTTATATAAATATAGATTTTAACGTTTTTTTAAAATACTTTTGATAATAGTTCGGAAAATGTAGGATGAGTCCTGTGACAGCTCACGAATTTGCCCCAATACAACCTTATGTAATGTATTTACCTAAATAACTTGCTATTTATTAGAATCGAGGCTTATATTAAAGTTGATAAAATAATTAAAATTACTGAACATCGTTACAAAATATTTTCGTGTTGGTTTTATCAGTTGTTTCGTATTTTCGATTTTTTGTAGCTATACATACATACCATCACACTGTGTCCCTTGTGGGATAGGCAAAGAGAACAGATCTTCAAACTTTTCTATCCAAACACACAATTTTCGTCTCCTTCACATTCATACATCTCGTCTTGTCTTCTTTAAAAATCTGGTCCATTTGGTCCAGCCACATTTTCCTCGGTGTGTATCTTCCACGCACAGGTTGAGGTTTTCTATACATCAGTTTTCCAATATTCTAAGATCTTTTCACATAGTAAATAATGATAATCTGCCAAAGCCCAACGGAATATGACCTACAACCAAATTCCAGCTTCTTAATCTCTTAGTATCTTCTTCTTTTCCTTAACCAGTCTTATTGTTTTAATCTGCCATTTTTTGTACTCTCTGTTTCTTTTCATTGCTTCATCGGTATTTACAGCAATTTCAATGTGGGTCATGTTCTTTAGCATTGAGGTCACAATGCAGAAGAAAAAGCAATTACCGTATTAACCCGAATATAACGCGGCCTCGAATATAACGAGATCTATATACGAGGCGTATCCAGAAAGTATGTGTACTGAGGCTCTCACGACCGGATGGACTTTATTTTCGACATGTTGGCTACACTTCCGTGTAGCCTGACTCTTCCCCTCCGCAATGAGACCAGTTCAAGGTCAATACGTTGAGAAGTGTCGACGCGACAACACTTTTTGTGAAAAATGTCAACCCAATCTCCCGCCAAGTGCGAAATTTTGTAAAAAGACAAGAGTTTTTGAGGCGCTGCAAACTCCATGGAGATGAATTTCTCCGCTCCATCGTTTCTGGAGATGAAACTTGGGTTGCACACTACACGTCTGAAACCAAAAAGCAGTCTCAACAGTGGCGTCACACCTCTTCACCCTCCGCCAAATAGTTCAAATCCACAATTTCAGCCAAGAAAATCATGGCATCCGTGTTTTGGGACTGTCAAGGCATAATTTTAATTGAATATATGCCTCAAGGGGAGACCATCAACTCTGAAAGATACTGTGAGACCCTAAAAAAATTGCGGAGGGTGATTCAGAATAAGAGGAGAGGCATGCTGACAAAAGGAGTCTGCCTGCTGCATGACAATGCCAGACCACACAAGGCCAACGCCATGAAGGAACTGCTCGCCTCGTTTAAATGGGATGTCCTGAACCATCCCGCGCATTCCCCTGACCTAGCACCTTCAGATTACTATCTCTTTACCTCCCTGAAGCTGTATATGGGTGGAAAAAGGTTTTCAACCGACGAGGAGGTAAAGGAGGAGGTGGAGAAGTGGACGGAGGGGTTGTCGGTAAACTACTTTGAGGAAGGCATCAAAAAGTTGATACCCCGCTTCACCACCTGCATTGAGAGGAATGGCGACTATGTCGAAAAATAGCTTACATATGTACTACGGTAACCACGTAATTTTTTTGTTTAAATAAAAAAAATTGTAACTTACAAAAATTCAGTACACTTACTTTGTGGATATGCCTCGTATTTGGAGCAGGAATGAAAGGAAATATTCAAATATAAAAACAAAAATTAATTAGGTAAATGGTACTTTTTCGCCAAAGACGAATATTCACTTTTGGCACATCATATTTTTTTGAAGCTTGTAAATTGTTTGTTTTTTCAGCTTCTCTAGTGACTATCACTTTGAAGTTCATATTGTAACTTCTTCGAATAACTTTATTGATTTGAGTGTTGGTCGATCCTTTCTTTTTCACGTGATCAACATTTTGTTTATTATGACTGTCACTCATCTTGCAAAAATTGCGAAAGGTGTTCAGAAACATGGCAAATATCTACCAACGAAGACAAAGTCTCGAGTCGCACGTATCAAATACGCCCTTTCGCTGCAACTGTCGCGCGACTACTGGACGCATGAGGTGGGGGTCGGGGCGAACATCGCTGCATTTATGTAAATACCTTTCGTTTCGCTACCTGAAGCACCCATAGCATAACACAATGGCAACGCGCGATGTCGCTGGTTCAGCGTATTGCCGCTATCGCTATTAAACATCACCTAACATTCGCCTTGCATGACAAATTGCGTACATTCGTTTTCATTTTCTGGTTGATCTCACCAACGCAACCAAAACACGTATAAACTGTGCGTGCGATAGGCGAAAAGGTTGACTATGTGCTCTGCGCTCATTGGACACTGCCTTAATCCTGAATATAACGCGAATGTTATTTTTGGAAAAATATTTTGAGTAAAAAATATCGCGTTATATTCGGGCTAATACGGTATTGCTATTAAAAGTGTTTAAGGGTTACAGTATTAGATTTTGCCTGCCAATTTTATTGTGACACCCAGTTAGCTTTTTGTTTTATTGCAGGTGTCTTCCATATGTTCGTTGAACCTCCCCAGACAAGAGATATGAGGGCCCACACGAGAGAACAGTTGATCGGAGTCAATCACTATATAAAAAAATATGAAAGGAAACTCTTTTTGCTTTTAATAATTTATTTTGTTTTTATTTCATAATTTTGAAAACCAAAAAAGTTAAATTTAGCCTTTACAATCAACATTGTCTGCTTCTGTGAACATTGGAGGGGACCACTCGTAGTGTTTTCTGCCAAAGGAGTATTTGTAGGAGGCCTGGAATAGAAATATTCATATATGTATATATTTTTTTATAGTTTTATTTATAAAGTACAGAAGTCTTTGTAAAAACATTAACAATCTTCAATAACATATAGATTCACTGAAAACTGCATATTTCACTGGTGAGTTAGTGGTGTCACATGATTTATTTTATGCAATTTTCAGGCGTGTATTAAAGATGCGTGCACTTAGAAATACACGGGATGTCAATGTATGAAAGAATACGGAATGAAGTGACTAAGGATGAATGTGAACTTTAGAAGATCTATATGAGATTTGTCCATGTGGAACGGATGAATGAAGAAAGACTAACCAAAAAAATAAACTATACAAATATGAGTGGAAGGTGTAGTATAGGAAGACTAAGAAAGGTATGGTTGGATCAAGTGTGTGATGTTTTTAAACAAAATGTAAATGTTAGATTAAATGTTGCGAAATCCAAAGTCATGGTGATAGAAAAGTGTGAAAGGAAAAGTATATGAGATGTATGGGTGATTAATGAAAGTATATGAGATGTATGGGTGAACAATGAAAGTATATGAGATATATGGGTGAACAATGAAAGTATATGAGATGTATGGGTGAATAATGAAAGTATATGAGATGTATGGGTGAACAATGAAAGTATATGAGATATATGGGTGAACAATGAAAGTATATGACATGTATGGGTGAACAATGAAAGTATAAGAGATGTATGGGTGAACAATGAAAGTATATGAGATATATGGGTGAACAATGAAAGTATATGACATGTATGGGTGAACAATGAAAGTATAAGAGATGTATGGGTGAACAATGGAAGTATATGAGATGTATGGGTGAACAATGAAAGTATATGAGATATATGGGTGAACAATGAAAGTATATGAGATGTATGGGTGAATAATGAAAGTATATGAGATGTATGGGTGAACAATGAAAGTATATGAGATATATGGGTGAACAATGAAAGTATATGAGATATATGGGTGAACAATGAAAGTATATGAGATGTATGGGTGAACAATGAGATGTATGGGTGAACAATGAAAGTATAAGAGATGTATGGGTGAACAATGAAAGTATATGAGATATATGGGTGAACAATGAAAGTATATGAGATATATGGGTGAACAATGAAAGTATATGAGATGTATGGGTGAACAATGAGATGTATGGGTGAACAATGAAAGTATAAGAGATGTATGGGTGAACAATGAAAGTATATGAGATATATGGGTGAACAATGAAAGTATATGAGATATATGGGTGAACAATGAAAGTATATGAGATGTATGGGTGAACAATGAGATGTATGGGTGAACAATGAAAGTATAAGAGATGTATGGGTGAACAATGAAAGTATAAGAGATGTATGGGTGAACAATGAAAGTATATGCGATATATGGGTGAACAATGAAAGTATATGAGATGTATGGGTGAACAATGAAATATTGGAGCAAGTTGAGGCAAGAATTCTGCTATTTGGGCAGTATTTTTCAGATGGTGAAAGAGCTACGAGAGATATTGAATAGCATGTAGCAGCGAAAAGAAAGAAAGTCAATAGGGCACTAAAACATACATACTTGAACCGGATATTATCAAAATCTCCAAAGATCAACATTGATGTATGCGTAAGGTGGATGTGAAAAACGACTGATAGTAGCCAAATAAATGCTGTAGAAACACGTGCACTGAGAAGAATACACGGGGTGACAATGTATTACAGAATACGGAATGAATATGAACTTAAGGCTGATGTGTCGAGTAAGATAAAGTACAGCACTCTGAGATTGTTTGAGCATGTTAAATAAATGGAGAAAGAAAGATTAACAAACCAAATATAGAGTGCAAATGTGAGTGGAAGACCAAAGAAAGTATCGTTGGATCAAGTGAAAGACATTTTGAAAATGAAATCGTAGGAGTTGTATGAGAAGGTGTATGGATGTAGTCTTCTACATACATACACCTTCTCATAGTAAAGGATGTGCGTCGAGATAGGAAAGTCTGAAGTTCTGTTCTCTCTGCCTACCCCGACAGGGAAATGGCACAATGGTATGTACGAAAAATATCTTACATCTCCAGGCATGTAAAGATTTGGTCCATATCCGGCTGGTCCTGGGGAGGCAGTTTCATTTCCAGGTAGGAATCGTCCACGCATTGTATATTTAGGATATCTGAAATTAGAGGTATCTTATTTATATATCTTCATCATATTGAGAATAAAAAATCAAAAAACACCCTCAATCCTCCACCTATTTAGGGGGTGCCCCCTAAATAGGCCGAAACTGGTCTCTTTTCGATATCAAATACTTCGTGAGCCCCCTCCCCTCCCCTATCCAGAAATATTTTTTTACATTCGACAGTTATTTAATAATTTGCTTTTTGATACTAAAATGTTTGTTATATGATCATTACTAATTTTGTTCGAGATATATTTAGTAAGAAATTTTTCAGATACTCACCCTCTCTTGTAGACTTCCATCTCCCGTTGGAAGTAGGCTGCCGGTCCAGGAGATTTAGGTTTGTTAGGAGGGTCTAGTCTTGTACTCCTGAAAATTCATTAAATATTTAAAGTTATCAATAAGATGAATACTATTGTACAATACTATCTTTACCCAACTTTGATGTTAACCCTTTATAGGGCAAGTTTTTATTTTTGAGATATTAAGAGTTTTTTGTTGAATAAATCATTATTATGTGTATCAAATCAACTTTATTTCTTGGAAAATGTGTTTTAAAAAATTTTGTTTTCGAAATGAGGCGGTCGCATATGAGAGCTGGGCCCATTTCAGGGGTCATGTCAGTGGTCGCACAAGTGACCAATGAATGTTTAGGTAATAATATCTAAATTAAGGTTGTATTAGGAAATACAATTCTTATATGAGATATAGTATAATGAATGGTGATTTACTTATAATACCTATTTACATATTTGACAATAAATTGACCGGATGTTTAGATCATTGCTACTGAACATGCAGCTAACTTCACGACGATGCGTCTTAAATAAGACCTCTGCCCGCCCACTACATTTGCCAATTTGACATTTGTGTTACTTAAAAACGTTTCATTAAGAAAATGAATCCTTATAAGTGTAACCATAAGGGTGGTCGCATATGCGACCGATTTCTGCTTATGCCCGTTAAATGGTTAAACAAGATCAATTTAGTTAAAAGGGTTTTCAAAACATTCAAGTTTTAAAACAAAACATCAAAGCTGTGTAAAGATAGTATCGCTGTATTAAAGTTTTATAAGGGCTGGTGGTTCCCAATACGTAAGGATGGCCGTCTCCTATTAAGTTTTTATGTTAGTTTTAATCCATGTATTGAGTAGTTTGACAATGCTTTTATAAAGCGAAACAGGTCTGTCACTTTAATTAAAGTTTAGTGTGTAGAATTGTTTCACAATTAAGTGCTAAATTATTCTGTTTGAAAATGAGTTTTATAGTAGTATTAATACCAAACCAATAAATAAATGTACAAACATGGAATAATGGCGTCCAGCAAGTCCTGTCTTCAGGGTATAGGCGTTAGGTCCAGGACCCAAGGTCTTGACGTCTTTAGCCAGCTTATCTCCAAAGCTGTACATGGGAGGACGTTTGGTGTGCATGGGAGGACATTTCTCGGGTTGGTACATCCCTGGACCAGGGTTCGAGAATGGTTCTGAAAAAATATCACACGGCCAAATATTAATTTAAAATCGATACTTTTTTTTTAAAAAGAATAGATATGACCGAAGTCATAGGTATCCTTAAAACCCTCGAACACTAGGCGGAAAAAGTGCCTGTGTCGTTCGAGGGGAGTAGCACAGCGCGGGGTTCGAACTGACGACCTTCTGTACAGAAGTCCAGCGCGTTACCGCGCGGCCATGCACCCACTTTGGCTTCATAAAATCCCAAAAAAATATTTAGGATGCTACAAAGTCAGTGCTTAATATTTATCATTAAAACTTAACTTGTTGTCAGTAAAATATATCGTCATGGTAACTGCAATAGGTCATATGTCAAATATATCAAACTTTACAGGAGAGAAAAATATATCGTCATGGTAACTGCAATAGGTCAGATGTCAAATACGAGTATATCAAACTTTACAGGAGAGAAAAAAACATTCCCATTTGTCCCAGTCTTCTCGGCTGCTTTTATAAATGAAATAATATTATGATTGATTGTACTCCCGTTTAATATTACCATTAGTTTTTTATTGTAAGTTGTATTTTGTTGTAAGTTATGTTGACATAAAACCATTTGCTCATCGACATGTGATTTTTTTGGACTTACAACCTATTGCAGTTACCACGACTATATGATTTCACAATTTAATTGTAAATTTGTGCGGTGGTTTGGACATAACTAATAAATGAAGAATGACTAACAAAACAAATGTACAGTGTAAATGTGAGTAGAATGTGTGGTAGAAGAAGATCAAGGAAAGTATAGTTGGATCAAGTGTATATTTTGAAAGAACGAAATGTAAAAAGTCAGAGAAGTTTTATGAGCTGTATAACAATATGGAAGTAGAAGAGGCAAAATATGTATGATTAGGGAAAATGTGAATTTAAGACTGATGTGTTAAGTAAGATAAAGAAAAGCACACTGAGATGGTATGGGCACGTGGAATGAACGAATTAAGAAAGATTAATAAAACAGATATATTTGGACTCCTTGAGGCTTTTCTTTTTTTCGTTCTTGTTGACAGTTAACCTGACATATATATGTGGTATAACATATGTGGGTTTACTTTTTATTTTGTTTTCTGCCTCTATATATTTTTTTAGTCTAGATGTACAAGGGTGTGGGTTGAAAGCCCCCCGATGTCCTTGCGATCGGGCTCGCCCTACATTAGTGGGGTGTATCTCGGCCGGGGGAATGTTTGTGGGATGAGCCTGAACCTTTTAATGTCTTCTATCTTAAACGTGTTTTCTACAGTTTGTTTTGAGATGTATGTGCGATACTCGGAATGAGTTTACTATACTCGTATATATGTACACATTGTGCTGCTGTCAGAGAACCTATATTTGTTTGTTTGAATTAACCTGAGGTGGTATTTGTGAATTTGTTTTTTTTTCTGCTATTTATTTATTTTCTGTTTTTTTTTTCTTTTTATTCTACATGTGCAAGGGTGTGGGCTGAAAAACATCTGGTGTCCCCGTGGCTGGGCTCGGCCTGTATTGGTGGGGTGTATCTTGGCCGAGGGGATGTTATTAGATGAGCCCAGACCTTTTGATAGCTTCTCTCTTAGATGTATCATATTTTCTGCAATTTATATGTTCTTGAAGTGTATTTAAATATATTATGTACACAAGACCTGTGTGCGACCTATCCTCACATATGGCATCGAAGCGAGGGCAGACACCGTCAGGACAAAAAGTATGCTAAGGACAACGGAAAGGAGAACTCTGCGCGCTATTGCTGGGAAGACTTTGCGTGTTCGTGTAAGGAACACCACAATCCGAGAGTTCTGTGAGGTCCAAGATGTGGTCAGATGGGGACGACAGCGTCGACGATACTGGTACCAACATGTACAGAGAATGAATCCCACAAGTATTCCATACATAGCTCTGCATGGGGTGCCGGATGGACGGCGTCCGCCAGGGAGACCCCCGAAACGATGGAGAGATAGCTGGAGCTCAGCATCACAGGAGGACAATCCTGCAGTAACAAACTCTTGAGTCTATAGAAAGTCTAAGAAGAAGAAGATGTACATACTATGTTGCTATCAGTAAAATTTATATTTATTTATTAAATATATAGTACAAATGTGAGTGAAAGGCGTGTGAGACGAAAATTAAGGAAAGTATGATTGGATCAACTGAATGACATTCTGAAACAAGGAAACGTAGAAAGAAAGTCATAGAATTCATAGAAGTTGTATGAAAAGGTTTGAAGAGTTTGAAAAAACCTATTATATAATGGAATAAAAAATTGAAAAATCGCTGCATCGAATCTCCAAAAAAAGGATTTTACTTGCTTTTTTATCAAACAATCCTCATATTATACCGACTAAGATTTTTCATCCCATAAAATAAGGGGTTGGACGATACCTATTCAAAAGTTAATTTCCAATTTGTAACAATTTTTTCACAATCTTACACCCAGTATCGCACCTCTAATGGCACTAGATTCAGAGATTCAATTATGCTGGAAATGTGTTGAAATAATTAATCAATGCTCACTCAGTCCAGTTCGCAGTCCGAAACTCCATGCCGGCTCAGTTATAGGTCCATATGCGGTGACTTTCTTGAGTGCGTACGCAGGCCCAGGGCCAATCTGGAACACAACACATAACATCAAAGGAAATCATAACTAACAATTCAAATAAACAAAATAAATATAATTATTGATTTTGCACGATGACATGTGTGAATGTGGAGGATACGAAAGTTGTGTACAGTACCGGGCGATAAGTAATACACATCGGGCTTAAGGAAGAGACTGTCGGCCATAATCGGTTAACTTCGGCTTTGTAGAGCGTCCTCTCTGTCATTCATATGTTCCGTCGCGATTTGTCAGTCACTGTCAAGCGTTCTAGGGACAGAGACGACGCTCTACAAAGCCGAAGTCAGCTGATTATGGTCGACTGTCTCTTTATTAAGCCCGATGTGTATTACTTACTGCCGGGTACTGTACTTGGCTGAGTCAAATGCCTTTTCGTAGTCCACAAAGGCTAGGTACAGAGGGAGTTCATATTCCTCACATCGTTCTATTATCAGTCAAAAAAGCTGCCATACTAGAAGCTCTAAAGACACAAGGTATTGATAGAGCATACATTCAGTTGTTCAATAACATCTATAAGGATGCAACAGCAAAAATACATCTCCACAAATCCTCGGAAACCTTCTGAATCGGTAAGGGAGTTCGTCAAGGAGACACTATTTCCCCAAAATTATTCACAGCTACACTTGAATACATATTTAAAAAACTAGAGTGGGAAAATAGATTTGAGATTTGCAGACGATATCGTTATATTCTCACAAAACCCGAATAATCTTCAGCACCAACTGCAAGAATTGGCAGAGGTCAACTTATTTCCTTTGTAGGTGGCATATCGGAGGAAATAGCACGAAGGACAAAACTAGCGTGGAGCTCATTTGGACGTTTGAACAACATTTTCAAAAGTAATCTCCCAATATCTTTGAAGCGAAGGGTTTACAACCAGTGCATCCTTCCAGTACTTACGTATGGCTGCGAGACATGGACACTCACAGTAAAGAACACACAAAAGCTCCAGACCGCACAAAGGGGCATGGAGAGATGCATGTTGGGATATACTAAAAGAGACCGTAAACGAAACACCTGGATTCGCAATATAACAAAGGTAGAAGACGCTATAAAAGTGCAAAAGAATGAAGTGGCAATAAGCCGGACACATAGCCAGAATGTCAGACTCCCGACGGACATCCAAAATAATCCATTGGTACCCAAGAGGCCCAGAAAAAGACCGAAGGTACGCTGGATAGGTAAAATCAGGAAGCATGGCAGCATCACATGGCATCAGCGAGAAAAAAACCTAACTATTTGGAGTCAACTTGGGGAGATCATCCAGCAGTGGATCGACCCTGGTTGACAATGATGATGATGACTGTACTTGGATATAAAAGTATGGAGATGTGTTTCACTGTCTAAACTGCATGAGACGATGTGATGATATTTAAAATACTTAAAATGTTTTATTTAAATATATTTGTATAAGTGTAGCTAGTAGAACATATATACCATCACCCCATTCCCCTGTCAGCGTAGGCAGAAAGGAGGGATCATCAGAATTTCCTATCTCAACACACATCCTTTGCCTCTTCCACATCTTTATACCGTCTCATACAACTTGTACGATTCCTCTGACTTTTTATCTTTCCTTCTTTTAAAATATCATTCACTTGTTCTAGCCCTGCTTTCCTTGATCTTCTACGCATATTTACACTACATATTTGTTTGATAGTTTTTCATCAAACATACGTTCTACATACCCAAACCATCTCAGAGTGATCTTCTTCATGTCACTCAATATACCAGCCTTAACCTCTAAACGAGTGAGATTTTGTAAGTAAAATAAAAAATTGATTTTGTAAGTAATATTAATAACGTAATTACGACCGCCATATACAAAATACTAGAATAGATAAAAACATTTGAGCCACGTCCGTTTTATGGATAAATTCATGTACAGTGGAACCTCTCATAACGGGCACCTCTAATAACGAGTAATTCGCTTAACGAGTTAAACAGATTGTGAAAAAAATGCTCCCTTAACGAGCGACATTTCGCATAACGAGTGACGCAGAAAGGGGAAGACCCATCTTCACGTCACTCACTTGTGAGCCGGGACTTCCGCGCCAGTGCGTCAGTCTCTGGTTAGCACTCGTTCCGCTAGCACGTTAGTGTCACATGTAATCACACATTTTTCCAAACTTGTGTTCAGACATTATTTGTATTTTTTTTGTGCAAAGTTTAATAACCCTTGAAAAAATGTCCCTGAAGAAAAAGCCACAAGAAGACAGCCATAAGCGAATAAAAGTAACAGTAGAAATGAATCATCAGGTTACCGGATTTTACTTCTAGTAAAAAAGAATTAATTTTTTGTCATAAATTCATAAATAAAAAACTAGTTATTTTGATTTTTTATTGTTTTTTGCAAATCGAAATCGCATTCCGGGTTGTTACGCTCCTTAACAATTTATAAGTATGTAATTTTATTTGAATAAACTATAAAAATAAAAAAATTGTGTATTTTTTTCGGCATGGAACGCATTATCGTATTTTACATTGATTTATATGGGAAAAATTGTTTCGCTTAACGAGTGTTTCACATAACGAGTAAGATTCTGGAACGAATTATTCTCGTTATGAGAGGTTCCACTGTATTCGGGAATAAAAACATCGGACATACCGTGTACGTCCATACTCTCTTGAGGTAAAAATTCGCTCGCTGTACACCGTACGGCTATACCCGTTTAGAGGTTGAGGTAACATTCCCGTAATCACTTAATTCCGTATTCTGTCATACATTGTCACCCCATGTATGTTTCTCATACAACTTCTCTGACTTTATATTTCCATTATTACAAATATTATCAACTTGATCCAACCATACTTTACTTGATGTTCCTCTGACACGCCTTCCCTAGCATTTGCACTATTAACTTGTTTTTTAGTTATTTTTTATTTATTTGTTCTCGTGCCCAAACAGTTAAGAGTGCTTTCTTCATCTTCCTCTACACATCAATCTTTAGTTCACATTCATCCCTTATATCGAGTTGTGCTAGTATTAATTAAAATTTTGTTCACATTCATCCCTTATATCGAGTTGTGCTAGTATTAATTAAAATTTGATTCACATTCATCCCTTATATCGAGTTGTGCTAGTATTAATTAAAATTTTGTTCACATTCATCCCTTTTATCGAGTTGTGCTAGTATTAATTAAAATTTTGTTCATATTCATTCCTTATATCGAGTTGTGCTAGTATTAATTAAAATTTTGTTCACATTCATCCCTTATATAGAGTTGTACTAGTATTAATTAAAATTTTGTCACATTCATCCCTTATATCGAGTTGTGCTAGTATTAATTAAAATTTTGTTCACATTCATCCCTTATATAGAGTTGTGCTAGTATTAATTAAAATTTTGTTCACATTCATCCCTTATATAGAGTTGTGCTAGTATTAATTAAAATTTTGTTCACATTCATGCCTTATATCGAGTTGTGCTAGTATTAATTAAAATTTGGTTCACATTCATCCCTTATATCGAGTTGTGCTAGTATTAATTAAAATTTTGTTCACATTCATCCCTTATATAGAGTTGTGCTAGTATTAATTAAATTTTTTTTCACATTCATCCCTTATATAGAGTTGTGCTAGTATTAATTAAAATTTTGTTCACATTCATCCCTTATATCGAGTTGTGCTAGTATTAATTAAAATTTGGTTCACATTCATCCCTTATATCGAGTTGTGCTAGTATTAATTAAAATTTGGTTCACATTCATCCCTTATATCGAGTTGTGCTAGTATTAATTAAAATTTGGTTCACATTCATCCCGTATATCGAGTTGTGCTAGTATTAATTAAAATTTTGTTCACATTCATCCCTTATATCGAGTTGTGCTAGTATTAATTAAAAAAAGGCTTACACTGCCGCGTCCGGACCCTCCCCTTACTCCGAAAGAGAACTGTGGATTCCTGAGCTTCGTGGGATCATGACCAGGGTGGCCAACTGTAGGTGGCAGCAGGTAATTTCCTGGACCGGGACCTGTGATTTTTAAGGATTTAAAATTTTTCATTAATAATAATATTAACATCCATTCCATTACGCCGTTTCTCTGTCAGGGTTGACAGAAAGGACAGTGTTTTTCTAGTGATTTATTTATGACATATATCCTATACCTCTTTCAAAATATCATTTACTTGATCCAACCTGGCTTTCCTTGGTCTTCCTCTATAACGCCTTCAACTCACATTCACACTGTATATAAGGTCTGTAAATATGAAACCGGAATTTGCACATAGATGGCTCTAGTTGTCAATGTAGTCTGTCAAACCGCGCCATTGGCGCCTTTTTCGTGTGTTTACATTTGTCACAGACTTAACTCACAACAATACAAGTATACAAGTTTAATACAACTACATATGTTTTCATAGCATTAAACATGTCTATTTTTGTGCCTGAAAACTACGATTTGCGGACAGCATTGATTTTTTGTTACCATTTGAAGAAAACTGCTGCAGAATCGCATTGAATGCTTGTCGAAGCTTACGGTAAGCATGCTCTTGGTAAATTACAGTGCTTTGAGTGGCTTAAAAAATTCAAAAGAGGCGATTTTGACGTGAGAAATGAAGAACGTGGAAGACCACCGATAAAGTTTGAAAACGCCGAATTGCGAGCATTGTTAGATGAGGATGACGCTCAAACATAACAACTTGCGGAGCAATTAAATGTTACACGAGAAGCCGTCTCCATACGTTTGAAAGTCATGGAAAAGATCCAGTAGGTGGGAAAATGGGTTCCACATGAACTGAATGAACGACAGCAGGAAAACCAAAAAAACACTTGCAAAATGCTGCTCGCTAGGTACAAATAAAAATCATTTCTCCATCGAATTGTAACTGGCGATGAAAAATGGATATATTTCGAAAATCCTAAGCGTAAAAGATCATGGGTAAATCCAAGCAAACCAGCGAAATCGACTGCAAGGCCAAATCGCTATGGGCGGAAGACAATGCTATGTGTTTGGTGGGATCAGAAGGGTGTTATCTATTATGAGCTGCTTAAACCTGGCGAAACCGTTAATACTGAACGCTACTGATAACAAATGATGGATTTGAATCAAGCATTGCGTGAAAAACTATCAGAATATCAAAAGAGGCAACACAAAGTGATTTTGCTTCATGATAATGCACCATCGCACACAACAAAACCGATCAAGGAAACGATTGAGGCATTTAGTTGGCAAATACTTTCGCACGCGGCTTACTCACCAGACTTGGCTCCATCCGATTACTACTTATATGCATCGATGGGACACGCACTTCACTTCTTACGAAAATGACTCTATGATTGGTTTGCCTCAAAAGAGCAACAGTTTTTTTGGCGTGGCATCCACAAATTGCCAGAGAGATGGGAAAAATTTGTAGCTAGCGATGGGCAATACTTTGAATAAAATATTTTTACCATTTTCATACAATAAATGTGTATTTTCTATAAAAAAAAACCGGTTTCATATTTACAGACCTGACATTTATTATGTTACTTTTTCTTTGATTATTGTGGTTGATGAAAACAATGTTACCTGGCTACATTTTTTAGTATGTTAAAGGTTACCATATGAAAAAAGTTCATATATTTAGATATGTAACGTTGAAATGTTAATGTGTCAGAAAAATTTATTAATTTAAATGTAATAATCGATTCAAGTTTATTTTATTAGAAAATAATGGAATGCCAAAAAAGTGTGCATTTACAGCCTATAGATTTACCACCATTAAACTTGATTTTGATGATCGTGGTCTTGCGGTAAGCATTCATGCTAAGCAATTGAGTGCAGGTTCTATTCCTAGTGGATTCATTTCTGGGCTACTTTTATAGTTCGGAAAATCTAGGATGAGCCGTATGACAGCTCACAAATTTGCCCCAATACAATCTTGTAACGATGTTCAGTAATTTTATTTATTTTATCAACTTTAATATAAGCCTCAATTCTAATAAATAGCAAGTTATTTAGGTAAATACATTACATAAAACTAACACTAATGACAAATTAATACATCTTGTCACAAATTAGCAAAAATGTGTCAGTTTGCTAAAATCAAATAATATTTGGTGACGTTTGTCAAAAGTCAATACGTTAGCCTGCATTGGCTAGGGATGGGGTATTCGATAATTGGATTTTCGATTTTTTTTTATACATAAATCGTAATTAGTATTAATCCATAGTGGATTAATACTATTTAAAGATATTTGGCCTATTTAAAGATACATACAAATCATACAATACATTAGAAAGTCAGTATAATGAAAATTAGGAATTAAAATGTCAGTTTAGAGAAAAACAATTGTTTGATTTATAAAAAAACTATTCGATTTGTAAAAAAAAAAGATTTTACCCCATCCCTTTGTGACATGATGTTTTAAACGTCGCACGGTTCATCCTAGACTTTCTGAAGTATAGTATTAGACCATTTAATGTCTGAATTTAAGTTTCTCCATAGCTTTCATGCGATTTATTGTTATAGTTGGGAAATTCTAGGATGAGTCCTGTGACAGATCACAAATTTGTCCCAATACAACCTTATGTAATGTATTTACCCAAATAACTTGCTATTTATTAGAATCGAGGCTTATATTAAAGTTGATAAAATAATTAAAATTACTGAACATCGTTACAAGGTTGTATTGGGACAAATTTGTGAGCTGTCACATCCTAGAATTTCCGAACTATAATACACATAGCGCTATTATGTAGTACAATAACTAGTATTATATGAAAAAAACTCTGCCTAGTGAAATGCTGTAGCGGATTAAACCTGCCGACCATCCTGGAAGTTCGATCTCCTGGCCTTTGAAACTGTGGGTTAGATCTTCCTAGTGTCATGTCAGGTCCCCCTAACGTTGACTATCACCTGAGAATTTTCTCTCCATAGTGATTTCCTGGGAAGGGATATCCAGAGTGGTTTCCCCTTGCCTTCTCTGGAGGATTTTCTGTTAGGGTTACCTTCCCTTAGCTAGGTGGATCCAGTTTTATGGCGCTGGAAACTCGCCATTCGTCCACTCTCTATCTGCTATGACACTGATGGAAATGTCAGTGGTCACATTGCCCGGGGTTTGCGGGGCCTGAGAGACCACTCGTGGACGCTAAAGTGTTGGACTTGGTAGTAGTGTTACTGGTGACATTACAACGTGGCGCATTACGACATTTTAATAGATCTATCAAGAGTCCTTAATCCACAGGATGGCTGACAATACACACGAGTCCTTAATCCACAGGATGGCTGACAATCAAATTCAATCACGAGGGACAGTTGTAAAGCCCGCCTGTACATTTTATTTGTGTACAGTGGATAACTTGTACAACAAAACATAATTTTTCATTATTTTTTTATCAAAGTGACCGCGGGTTGGATAGATCCATTCAGCCAGCAGGCCGTAGGTGAAATACCTTTGGTTTATAGCAAAGGTGTACTTAAAAAAAATTAAAAGAAATCTCACCAAGTGGCTTGCCCATATTGAGTTATTTTTATTTATCGCTAAAAAATGAAAATTTTACTTAAAATTTTGAGTCGAAAATTATTTTATTATTTTTTTAATTTTATTTCATTTTGAATTTTTTTTATTATAAATTTTTATCCATTATTCTAGACCCCTCTTGTCATTTTACATGAGTTCGTCATGGAGTGCTGAAACAAACTGAAATAAAAAGAGATAAATGCAAATAAAATTGTTTTTGAAAAGAGAATATTTTTAATATCGATACCAAATTTATTTAAAAGTGTTTAAACATACAATTTGAGTAGGACAGGTTGAAGTTGTTTGAAAGCCATTCAGTAGCTTAGCGAGGTGCTTAATTAACGACGGTGCCATTCAGAGTTCCAACTTTCAATACTTGGAATGATAAGAAAAACAAGAATATTGAAATTCACTTAGCACAAATGAAGAAAAAACTATATGTATCGGACGTATGCGTCACCTAAAACATATTTATTTGTTTTCTTGTTTGCATATTTTGATGTGATTTGGTATTTTTTATGTAATAATTTTATGTTTGTTGGGGTCCGTGCTGTGTCGCGATCGTAACTGAAATGTTCCTTATGTGCGGCCATTGCGAGACAGTATTAAAATTAAAAGTCGGCCGGCCCATGCATGCGAAAAACTTGTGAGAATTGTGATATTTCGCAAGTTATGATGGTATGCACGGTTGGAAACAGGCGCTTGCGATGAGCGATTGGCTGCACATAAGGAGTGCCAAATGTAAAAAATATATTCTGAGTTCACTCTGTTTACTGCCTTTTACTTGCGACCATCTACTACCTGCCTAAGAGTAATTTCTTCAACCTGCTACTTTTCACCGTGAGCTGAAATATCTGAGCATTGAGCAACAGTCATCCACCTATTTCTACAGTCTTTGTACCGGTGCCATATACTATTTGATATATACATAATGTATATTATATAAATAGTATTTTACTTTCCATAAACTAGAAAGTGACAAATTTGTTGATCTGCTTTGTTTGCGTTTATTTAGTTGTTTAAAATAATATAATTTATAATTTTGATCAATAATATATTCTTTAATATTGTAGACATGCCATAAGACAAAAAAAAATGAATATTACTAGAATGTAGAACATTTGCATAAAAAGGAAGTTAAAAATGGACATTCCGCTAGTTTATAAAGGTGGTTTCAGAACAGCAACTAAAAACCCGAAAATGAACAGTGAGAATGAAGCTGGAATAAAAAGAGAAGAAAATGAATAAGAAATTGTAGAGAAAACAGAACAATTGTTTCTTACATATAAGAATTCTCATTTACGTTTCTCGTTTCACTATAATAACTACTCATTATTATTTATTAAATAATTTATGAATTTTAGAAAATTGGGTTAGGAATTTAATACCAGTGGGAACTGCACAGTAAACAACCAATGGTCAGCCAACCAATAATCCAGGCAACTTAATAATTTAATACAAGTGCGAACTGCACAGTAAACAACCAATGGTCAGCCAATCAATAATCCAGGTAACCTAATAATTTAATACAAGTGCGAACTGCACAGTAAACAACAAATGGTCAGCCAACCAATGATCTAGGCAACCTAATAATTTATTACCAGTGGGAACTGCACAGTTAACAACCAATGGTCAGCCAACCAATAATCCAGGCAACCTAATAATTTATTACCAGTGCGAACTGCACAGTAATCAACCAATGGTCAGCCAACCAATGATCTAGGCAACCTAATAATTTATTACCAGTGGGAACTGCACAGTAAACAACCAATGGTCAGCCAACCAATAATCCAGGCCACCTAACAATTTTATTTAATACATCGTTCTGGCTTAGAATGCAAGTTTTTGAACTTATTTTTTCTTTTTTTTACTTATCTCATTTTTACCATGTCTCAAGCTTTTTCTCCCTGTTTGCTTTTCGGCAAATGGTGCTAAGTAGATTTTGCAACATTAGATGGGATGGGAAGATGTAAAATTGACACCACGACTCGAAAATTCACCAAAGAATATTAAAAAGTTTAAAAAAATACTTAAAAAACTAGAGCTCACTGCTATGCAACAGGAAAATGCAAAATCGAGAATGTAATATATGAGTTTAAATAATAACCACAATGCATATGTATTTAAAATTTACAACTTACATGCGCTGCATTCAACCGCTTACATCAAAAGTAAACATTGAATCTGCATTCACCCGCTTACATCAAAAGTAAACATTGAATCTGCATTCACCCGCTTACATCAAAAGTAAACATTGAATCTGCATTCACCCACTTACATCAAAAGTAAACATTGAATCTGTATTCACCCACTTACATCAAAAGTAAACATTGAATCTGCATTCACCCGCTTACATCAAAAGTAAACATTGAATCTGCATTCACCCGCTTACATCAAAAGTAAACATTGAATCTGCATTCACCCGCTTACATCAAAAGTAAACATTGAATCTGCATTCACCCGCTTACATCAAAAGTAAACATTGAATCTGCATTCACCCACTTACATCAAAAGTAAACATTGAATCTGCATTCACCCACTTACATCAAAAGTAAACATTGAATCTGCATTCACCCGCTTACATCAAAAGTAAACATTGAATCTGCATTCACCCACTTACATCAAAAGTAAACATTGAATCTGCATTCACCCACTTACATCAAAAGTAAACATTGAATCTGTATTCACCCACTTACATCAAAACTAAACAGTGAGGTGTATAGCGGCGCGGTAACACACTGGACTTTCATGCGGAAGGTCGTCAGTTCGAACCCCGCACTGTGCTACTCCTCTCAAACGACACAGGCACTTTTTTCCGCCTAGTGTTCGAGGGTTTAAGGATATCTATAACTATGGTCATATCTATTCTTTAAAAAAAATCTAAGTGCGCCCTTAATAATAATTTGTGACATCATTGACCAGGATTTCTGGTCGATGATGTGTTTAAAATTTAGCCAGTTTTATTATTTGTTACATATCGTCGATGTTCTGTGAAAAGCATTTAAGTCCATTTTTGCTTAAAATGACTTTTTGACGCCATTTTACTTAAAATTAAAATATCTACGCATGGAAAAAACATTCCTAAAGTTATATGGTTTTACTGTTATGAAATGATAAAAAGTTATATAAATTGATTTTACATCGCCTTCCGAAACATAAATTGCATTTATCTCAAAACTCAATATTTGGACTTAAATGCTTTTCGCAGAACAACGACGATATAATCAATTTTGCCAGTTTGATTTTCTGGTACATTATGTAGTCAAATGAAAATAATTATTTCTTAATTTTCAATTACAATATATTTCGAATATTATAAAAGAAAAACCAGATTTTTGACTGATCTCGTTAATTCCCAACCCGGTTTATGTGACCTCGGATAATTGAGAGTCTACTGTATAGCATTTTTAAAAAATAAAACTCAGTTTTATAAAAGAATTTTTGTTTTAGTTCCAATTTATTACTTCACACCGTTTTTAATGTTTAAATAACTTAAATATTAAATAAATAAAATATTTTTCCATTATTGCTTAAAATCTACAATAATATTCTCATGTTGGAGGATGTGAAGCGCCAGGCTGTAAACCGACGTGGAAGGAGGTGTTTTATGGTTTCACCGTGTTCCTGATGGAACATTTAGAGTGATTATGATGATGTATAGTAAATTGTTCTCCAATCACAACATGTATCGCTCCAATCACAGCATGTATCGCTCCTTTACATTGCTCAAATGCAAAACTTTTCATTGATCATCCCAATTGCTTGCTTTTTCTCTCAGAGT
Organism: Odontocerum albicorne; assembly: GCA_949825065.1. Taxonomy (NCBI): domain Eukaryota; kingdom Metazoa; phylum Arthropoda; class Insecta; order Trichoptera; family Odontoceridae; genus Odontocerum; species Odontocerum albicorne. The sequence goes on from OX463856.1 coordinate 31,829,548, forward strand.
GGCAACCTAAAGAAGAAAAAGAGATAATTTAATTATACCATAGACATAAAAGTATAAACAGGAAACTTCTCAAAGCTTTGAATGTCCAAAATTTAAGTGAAATCAAACGGAAAGTGTGTACAATCCTAGAATCAATACACATTATTTATTAAAAATATATGACAATGTGCGCACTAAGAAGAATACATGAGGTGACAATGTATAACAAACTGCGGAATGAAGGGATTAGGGATGAGTGCGAACTTAAAGTTGACGTGTTGTGTATGATAAAGGGCACTCTGAGATGGTTTGGGCATGTGGAAGGAATGAATGAAGATTAATAAAACAAATATACGATACATTGAAAATTTGAGTGGAAGGTGTGGTAAAGAAATACCAAGGAGAGTATGGTAGGACCAAGTGTATGATATTTTGAAAGAAGGATATGTAATAAGTCAGAGAAATCGTAGGAGCTGTATGAGATGGTGTATGGACATAGGAGAGGTGAAAGATGAATCGTGATACGGAAGTCTGATGCTCTCTCCTCTTTGTCTTTCCCAATGGGTGTAGACAGAGAGTAGAGCGGTATATTAATTGGGGATCCATGGCAATTTTGCTAGTGCTAAGAGGCGGACCTCTGTGAAAATGAAAAAGATTATGAACTGCTGACCTAGATAATTTTAAGTCGAGTTAATTATTTAATTGGCGGAGTTGCATGGTGGTGCGGATCATTGAGGTGCATAGCGGAGCGGTAACACACTGGACTTTCGTGCGGAAGGTCATCAGTTCGAACCTCCCACTGTGCTACTCCCCTCGAACGGCACAGGCACTTCCTCCGCCTAGTGTTCGAGGGTATAAGGATACCCATGACTTCGGTCATATCTATTCTTTAAAAAAAAAAACTACATTACCTCAGATAAGAGTTCTTTCTCTTTCTCAGCTGCTTTCCTCAGCATCAGTTTAGCCTTTTCCAGCAGGCAATCCTTCTCTTCCACCATTTTTCTTAATTTATCATTTTCTTCTCTCAATTCTTCTATTATCTGAAATTAAAATGTGGCATTTTTAAAGACAAATAAAATATTACCTTGGGGAGCGCTGGAAGGCAACAAGGCGGAAGGGGGTGTTAGGCTGATGAAAAGGGGTAAAGAATACAAATATATACTTCCTACAAATAAAGTCGTATGTCAGAAAAGATAATTTTATAGTCTAGCTATTTGAAGTTAAAGATTTCTAATCACTACTAAATGAACGTAAATGTATCATTATCTTGACTGGCTTTTAAAATAACAATAATAATAAATAAGGTACTTTTAATTCTTGGTTATTTTGGTTATCATAAGATTGCATAATTAATATGATTAAACAAAAGTAAAAAAATGGTTGTTCTGGCAGACAGTATTGACGACCTTCAAACCATTATAGATATAATTTATGAAGCCGGTGTGAGGCTGGGGCTGAACATGAACGCGAGTACAACTAAGTTCATGGTGTTTGGCCGGCAAGATCACGTCTTACATTGAAGGGTGCTGATATAGAGGGAGTGAAAAAATTTAAATACCTCGTAAGTATCCTAGTGGAAGACCTCGACCCAGAAACCGAAGTCAAGTGCAGAATTGAATCATCTCGTGCGGCTTTTAATAAAATGAGAAGCGTATTCTGCGATGATAATCTAAACTTGAAACTTTGACAACGGTTAGTCAAATGCTACGTTCGGTCAGTGTTATTACATGGAGTGGAATCATGGGCCCTCAAAGTTGGTAGTATGAACCGACTGGAAACATTCGAAATGTGGATGCACCGGAGAATGCTACGGATACCCTGGACGGATATGGTCAGCAACACGAGGGTTCTTCAAAGTGCCAAAGTTGATAAGAGAGTTGCTGACTAATATTAAAATCCGAAAGGTGTCCTATTTGGGTCATGTACTTAGAGGAGCAAAGTACAAATTACTGCATCTGATCATCCAAGGCAAGGTGTTGGCAGGAGGTAAATCTCCTGGCATAGCAATATACATGATTGGACTGGTATAAGGAGCATCGGCGATCATTTTCGGGCTGCCGGGGACAAAGATCCCTACTCCCAGGTGATATTCAACGTTGGGGGGACCTTACATGACACTGGGAAGAAGAAGAAGAAACAAAAGTAAACCTTGTTGCTGATTCCCTGAGAGTGGTTCTGCTTGTGTTTCCCAGCTTCAATAGTGAACCTCTTGTTCTCAGCTTGTAATCCTCCGATCAAACCTTTAAAGAGAATTGACAACAAACATCGATTAGTTGTGGGCTACAGAGAGAAATCATAAATGTCCTCTAATTATCAATAAGATTCCCCTATAAATAGTTTGCATCTTTTGGGAAATCTATTTGTTCAGATTGCAGATATATTTTTCTAGACTGTCGAGTTGTAAAGGACGGCTGATTGCAGAATTTATGAAATGTTAAATTGGTTCGGAAAGGTTGGAGTATTTTTGGATTTTTAAGAATATTTTTATTTGTCTTTGTACGAGGCGTATCCAGAAAGTAAGTGTATTGAATCTCTCACGACCGGATGGATTTTATTTTCGACATGTTGGCTACACTTTCGTGTAGCCTGACCCTTCCCCTCCGCAACGAAACCGGTTCGAGGTCAGTACGTTGAGAAGTGTCGACGCGACAACATGTTTCGTGAAAAATGTCAATCCAATCTCCCGCCAAGCTGAATCGAGTGGAGGCCGGGCAAGAGTTTTTGAGGCTCTGCAAACTCCATGGAGATGAATTTCTCCGCTCCATCGTTACTGGAGATGAAACTTGTGTTGCACACTACACGCCTGAAACCAAAAGGCAGTCTCAACAGTGGCGTCACACCTCTTCACCCTCCGCCAAAAAGTTCAAAACCACAATTTCAGCCAAGAAAATCATGGCATCCGTGTTTTGGGACTGTCAAGGCATAATTTTAATTGAATATATGCCTCAAGGGGAGACCATCAACTCTGAAAGATACTGTGATACCCTAAAAAAATTGCGGAGGGCGATTCAGAACAAGAGGAGAGGCATGCTGACAAAGGGAGTCTGCCTGCTGCACGACAATGACAGACGGAACTGCTCGCCTCGTTTAAATGGGATGTCCTGAACCATCCCGCGCATTCCCCTGACCTAGCACCTTCAGATTACTATCTCTTTACCTCGCTGAAGCTGCACATGGGTGGAAAAAGGTTTTCAACCGACGAGGAGGTAAATGAGGAGGTGGAGAAGTGGACGGAGGGGTTGGAGGGAAACTACTTCGAGGAAGGCATCAAAAAGTTGATACCCCGCTTCACCACCTGCATTGAGAGGAATGGCGACTATGTCGAAAAATAGCTTACATATATACTACGGTAACCACGTAATTTTTTTGTTTAAATAAAAAAAATTGTAACCTACAAAAATTCAGTACACGTAGTTTCTGGATATGCCTCGTAATTAATGAATATTTTTATAAGTCTGTTGTGATTTGTGGATTGTCTCTGTGAAACAACAATCTTTGCATAAAGTTCAACCTTTGCATGTTCACCTTGCATTTTTTGTCTTTACACTTGTTTGAGGTTCAGCATATCATTTTTGTACTTAAGTGTAAGTCTCCATTATATCTCCAGGCTGCCATTGCTCATTCGGTGTGCTAAGATCTAATTCTTTAAGGGATCTTCGTAAGATCTGGTTCTTAACTAAACAACTATTTTGGTAGCCGTTTCTGTATTTATTTTCTTAAATTAATTGATTTTATCAAACCTAGAACCGAATATTTATCCAGTGTGCTAACTATTAGATCAGCCCTTCTGTGGTCTAGGGTGTACGACAACAAATGCTTACCCCTGAGTGTGAGGATGGTCCTCTCCAGGTCGGCTACCCTCTTAGCCTGCGAGACAGGGCCAGAGCTGACATGGGGTACACTGAGCACCGGGTGCTCTATGTTGCGGGAGATCAACTGGCTGTTTTCTTCTTTCAAGAGTTTCACGTAACTGGAAGAGGAAAGGTGCCATATTAAGTAACATATATTGGGATGTAACGAGATATTTAGCTGTAGTACCTTATGGAAAGTACTCTCAAGTCTTGGGTCACCTGGAAAGTACTCAGCCCCCAGTCTGCTGACATCTTGAACTATTTACCTTTGGCTTAAATTATCTGTCAGTCCACAGACAGCGGCTACAACCCGGAAATTGTGGGGGCCCACAGGCTCAATTTGGTGTAGGGGCACAGAGGCTGGTCACTTCTGCTAGTGTTTTCCATCTCTTCTCTCTTAATCCTTCTAGTTTCTATCCACATTAGCATATCCCAAAACATTTCTACAACATTCCCGCTCCCATTTCTATAACATTTACTAGTGCATATTTCATCTGGAGCCTAATACTAGACCCCAAAATACTGTGTTGGCAACAGGGCTCACAATATATACAACATGTATGCAACTCCTATAACATCTACTGAAGTGCGGAAGGCAATGGGAATCCACCGCACAACTTTTTCCAAGAAAACCACAAATATGCTCAGAAATTTGTGGATTGTATTCCTCAGCATTTAGGCCATTATGAAGAACAAATATGTTACGTAGTGTCTCCGAATGTATCTGAACCAAACCTCGCTAATTTTGACAACTATATTACTTATTTGACGGGAATCGAACCCGTAACCTCAGTCAGAAGACAGGTGTCTTACCAACTAAGTTACAGAAGTCACCCCCTTGGTAAGCTTTCCCCTGTTTTTATAAGTATATGCAGATGCGAGGAAGTACCTAATTTAATGGCCGCAGCCACTACTTTCTTATCTTTCACTCAACATAGATATATTTATTATGTGACATTTTTAATCCGTCTATAAAAGTGGGTTCGAATCCTGAGTTAGAGTGCCTTTGAGGAGAGTTATTTTTACTATAGTGAGAAGCAAACTAGTAAACATCTTTTGTCCTATATTTGATGCCTAGCTAAATAATGTTTGCAGGTATAATAAGGTCTTTCAAATTGAGCGGTCCTTTAAATTCTTAGATAAAACACAGATGGCGTTGCGAACTTGCCTGGGTCTTGTGACATTTGAGAAGTGTAATGTATGACATTTATAAAAATGGAGTCGTATACAATACAACAATGAGTTCAAATTGTTGAATTATTTTATGTGTTGTAATCTCCGGAAACGGTGATGTTAATTATCCACCAAGATCGTGTGATCTGACACCATTGGACTATTTTCTCTGGGGTTACGTGAAAAGTCAGGTCTATAAGAATGACCCCCAATCAATTCCTGAGCTGAAGGACAAAATTATTCGCGTTATTGGTGAGTTAGAACCGTAATTATGCCAAAATGTCATCGAAAATTTTCACAAAAGAATGAACATCTGTGGAGCTGTAAGAGGTGGACATTTGGTGGATATTGTATTTTTTTGTGTTTAAATGTCATACATTATACTTCAATGACCAATAAAAAGTTTTTTGAAATCAAAGCAAATTGTGTTTCATTCAAGAATTTAAAAAACTTGAAATAAAAAAACCGCTCAATTTGAAAGATACTTTATTATAAAATTGAAAAGTCCATCCCAATATTGAAAAATATCTCACCTCTCGAGATGTTCTTTCTGCAGACGGTTTCTCCGGCAGCACACGCTCTCTCCGTCCCTCATGGTGGAATCTCCTCCTAATTGCAGCAGTTGAGAGTCCAGGATCTCCGACTCCAGGCGCAGGTTCCTCTTGGCCAGGTGGGAGTTCTGCTCTAATAGTCGCTCGTACTCCGCTACCAGGATATCTTTACCCTGGTGGGATGAGAATAAAAGGGTAGTTATTAAATACAATAGTTCCATTTGAACGATAACCAAATTGGAGGACCTTATTTTATTTTTTATTGCTTTTATTTATTCTGAAAGCTCTGTTATGAAATAAAAAATCGTGGTGATAGAAAAGTGCGTAAATAAAAGTAAATTAAATTATATTGGTGAACAATGAAAGATTGCAACAAGTTGAAGAATTCTGCTATTTGTATTTTCTCAGATGATGGTCGAGTTAAAAGGAATATCAAATAGCGTGTAGCAATAGGAAACAATGTCAATGGGGCTTTAGCGGATGTCCTAGTAGGACGCGCTGATGATTATGATTGTTGTTTGGTATTTAAATAAAATACCTCGATTAGCAATGCGGAAAGTGAGAGTGAATAATCAATGAATAGTAAACAGCGATGAATGGTCAAGTGATTAATGATCTTTATTTATCGATAAGTAGGTATTTTTATACATATGCGTGAGTGCGCCCGCAATATATTTTTATCTCACTCCTGCGCGTGCAGAGGTGGTTGCAGACGTTGCGAAGAATATAGTGGGTAGATAATTTGTTGACGAAAACGGTGAGACAGCGCGATGCGTTCTCTTTCTACTGTGGAATGTAACGTAAATAGTATTTGCGGGTAAACAATATTAATGTTCTGGTATGCGACCTTTGGGCATGTCCGAAGGTCGGTTCGTCGGTCGTTGACCGTGCGTGTTGACAATATTCAGTCCCCACAGGGCAGACATGTTGACTCAAACTGGATTATATCAAATCTGCTAATAAGATAGTACACAACATAAATTTAGTAGTAACTTTGAAGTATGAGAGTGAAATGTAGACATGGAAAATGATTGAAATGAGCTGAATAAATGCTATAGAAATGCATGAACTGGGAAGAATACGTGAGATGATAAAGAAATTAAGTTATTAGGGATGAATGTGAACTTAAAGCTGATGTGTTGAGTAAAAATTGAACCAAAAATTGACTTTATAACTTATGTCTCAATGCTGTAGAAATGCGTGCATTGAGAAGAATACATGGGGGTGATGATGTATGACAGAATACAGAATGAAGTGACTAAAGTTGAATGTAAACTTAAGGTTGATGTGTTGAGTAAGATTGAGAAGAGCACGCTGAGATGGTTTGGGCATGTGGAATGAATAAAAGAAGAAAGACTAACAAAACAAATATACAAATAAAAGTCAGAGAAATCGTAGAAGTTGTATGAGAAAGTGATTGGTTATGGTGTATGGTTGGGAAAGAAGTTAAGAATGCGTGTCGAGATAGGAAACTAAGTCGCTCTGTCCTGTCTGCTTACTCCAACAGGGAAATGGCACTATGGTATGTATGTATGAAAGTCAGATATACTTGATCACTAATTTAGTCTCAATTTATTTTGCTTATACCAGGTCTGTAAATATGAAACCGGAATTTGCTCATGGATGGCTCTAGTTGTCAATGTAATGACTGTCAAACCGCGTCATTGGCGCCTTTTTCTTGTGTTAACATTTGTCAAAGACTTTTAACTCACAACAATACAAGTTTAATACAACTACATATGTTTTCATAGTGTTGAACATGTCTGTTGGGCAATACTTTGAATAAAATATTTTTTACCATTTTCATACAATAAATGTGTATTTTCTATAAAAAAAATCCGGTTTCATATTTACAGACCTGATATACAGCAATAATATCTTACCTTATCAGCCAGCTCCAGAGCAACTATCCTTCTCTGTTGGCTCTCCAGCCTCTCCATGAGGGAGCCGTGCGCCACACTGCCTTCTAGCCTCTGTTTCAGGTTCTTCACTTCTTCCTCAAGCCTCTCTTTGTCTTGCAGGAGCAGCTCCAAGTGGTTGTCATAGTCTCCCGACCCTGTTGATGGACTCTGCTCATCTGTCCCTGAAAAATATCAGACAAAATACAATCATTGCGGCATCTACAAATTTGAGGGCTCTGGACTGTAGCCCCTTTAGCACTATGGTAAATCCGAATCTGTATACATTTAATTCAATTCAATTCACCCTTTAAAGCTCCACAAGGGAGCATAGGGAGGCCACCAGTCTTCTCCATTCAGAGCGGTTTTGGGCGGTGTTCGTAATCTCCCTCCACGACATTTCTAACGCTCTGGCTTCCTTGTCATAGAAACGGTACACCATAAGAGAGGGTCTTCCAAGCCGTCGGGACCCCAATGGACAGAAAAACAGCGCTCTCCTTGGCCAACTATCATTGGGCATTCTCAGAGCATGTCCCAGCCAGGACCATCGCCTCTCCCGAATTACAGAGACGACAGACCCCTGCTGGGTGTGCCGGCGTGCAGCGTCGTTTGTTATGTGGTCATACCACCTGATTCCCAATGACACCTGTTTTCAAAGCTAAGTATCTTGCGCTCCTGAGCTTTGGTGAGATGCCAAGATTCACAGCCATACAGGAGAATCGGGATGACACATGCGTTAAACCTGTATACATACCATTTAACAATGTTCCTTTTGGGAGCTCCTATGATAACGCTAGGATTAACAATTATTACCTCTAGATGCTTTGGACAGCCTGGACTCGCAGAGTCTCCTATCCCTGTCCATGCGGTGCACAGTAACTCTAGCTGCTTCATAGCTCCGTTCCAGCCTCTCCAGTTGCTCGCTCTTCTCCTGGAATTTCTTTTTCCAACGCTCAGATGCCTCTTGCCATCTGCAAAGTGCATTTTTCGTTAGTCACTTATTCGATAAAAAAAACTGCTTGAAATATCTCGTGAATGGATGACATGTTTTTTTTTTAAAGATTTCTATAGCCTAGTTGATAAGACACTTGTCTTCCAGCCCGGGAGTTGCGGGTTTGATTCCCATGGACACACAATATTTTTTAAAACGTAAATTCTTATTTATTTTCATTTAAAACCTATTTAACATATTTTTGGTTGATTGGAAGAGATTGTGACACGACCATATATTCATCAGGTTAAACTGTACACAATGAAAGTATACAATTTAAATGTCCATACCACTTCTCTTGACATACTTCTTAATTTATTTTGTCAAGTCGCATTAAACTCTAGCTTATTTCAGGATCTTCATGTAGTTTAGAAGGAGCTTCTGTTCATGTATTTCAGGATCTTCGTGTAGTTTAGAAGGAGCTTCTGTTCATGTATTTCAGGATCTTTATGTAGTTTAGGAGCTGTTTTGTTCATGTATTTCAGGATCTTCATGTAGTTTAGAAGAAGCTTCTGTTCATGTATTTCAGGATCTTCATATAGTTTAGAAGGAGCTGTTCATGTGTTTTTGGTGAATAAATACAACTTGTTTCTTAGTGAACACCTTTTATTCCGAGGCTCACTTCAGGCGAAAAAGGGCAATCTTTATTTTTTTCTTTTCGTTCACACCACACTTAGCCCAATTATATTTGAATTTACAATTACAAAAAGTAATTTATATATTTAAAAACAATAGACAAAAGTAGTAATGAAAAAGGTTACTTCTTCTGCTTGTCCCAAAGGGCGATCTGCACAGCCTTGGCATTGTTACTTCCGGAATAGAGGGAGTTTCTCTCCGAGAGCTGCATCTCCAGAGTCTCCACCTTCTTGTGCAGGAAGGAGGCCTCTTCCTGCTGCTGCTGCTGCAGGGATGCCTTACTACCCAGCTGAGGCCTGAAAGACGATGATTACTATTTAATCTTGTTACATAACCTGCTAAAAATAGCACTCTTCATCCAATAGTAGCTGTAAAATAGTGCTATTGCTAAATTTTAATTAGCTGCTTTAGTAGAATGCTACTTTAGATTGAAAAGAAGCTGTAATTGTGTTATAGCAGTTTTGACATGGTGGAGTAGCGAGGGGAGCTGAAGAAACAGTTGTCCCCAGGCACAGGGCTTTATAAAGCACATAGTCAGAAACCGAATATTTTCAAAAGCTTTTCCTAAATTTTACCCCACCTTTTCTGCGTTAGACTCTTTTATCTATAATTCCAAACTGTCTGTTGTTTTTGCTTTTGCTCCCACGAAGCTACAGTAAAAACTAATTGAAATAAGAAAAAAATAAGCTTTGTGGAATTTCACATAAAAATATTCAACAATGAATTACTGATGTAACTAATTAATATTTATATTTACCCCAAAATAAAATAACTAAATGGTGGAGACAATTGGACAACAATTCTACTGTACATATTGATGGAACATCCCTGATTGTCTCATGCTAGAGAATAACGTAACGGTAGACATGTTCTTCTTTGTGGTATTTTGGTAGACATGTTCTTCTTTGTAGTCACTTCAATGCTGAGGAACGTACTCCAGTTAGAGAAGTGAATAAATTGATATATGGCTATCGATTTATAAGCCGAAAAGAAGGTCGATATCAGCTGGAAGAACCTAGCACAGGTATTACCTAGCTTTTTGTGCCTTGATGCTCTGAAGTTCAAGGCGAGACCTCCTCTCCCGTGCCCCCAGCAAGCGTAGCTGCTTCCTCAGCAGAGCGTTCTGTCTTCCCAGCATCTGCTTCTCTCGGCGAAGTCTATCAATCACCGACTCTGACCTAGAAATATTCAAACATTTTAGTTGTAGAGTTTAAAAACCAGCTTAAGATATATTCTATATATCTGATAAGATTGATGCTGCTGAGATATGTGCTCTCAGGAAATTTTGTGATTTGTCAATGCATGAAAGGAGGAATGAAGATATCAGGAATGAATGCATGGCTAAAGTGAAGTATTGAGAAAGATGAAGAAAGGAGTGCTAAGATGGTTTGGACATGTGGAGAGAATAAATTATTAAGCAAATCAGTATCGTGATCTAATGGTTAGTATTTAACAAGCCCGTACCCCAGAATCGATTCCTGGTGGGTTCAATTCCTGACTGGTTTTACATTTGAATTTACCGTATTAGCCCGACTATAAGGAGAGGTTAATATTTATATTCAAGTCACAAGTCATCATATTTCCATTGAGACCATCATCAATGGATTTAAAAAATGTTGCGCATCCAATAAAATGGACGGTGCTGAAGATGATATTTTGTGTGAAAATATGATTGAGGATTCCGAAGACGATAATATCACTGAAGATGAGATGAGACTGATGCTGAGGATGCTGCCTATATAGCCATATGTGAATCTGACTGATCTGAATAGCTACTGTAGTTGGACTTATTTATATCTTCTTTGCGTGTTTAACTCTTCCTGTCCTGTGATGTGTAACTAGTACACATTGCTTCTAAAAACTTTAATATCTCTATAAATATAATAAATACTAGCTTCAGATTTTAGGTATTCTACCGTAATACATTTACGCATTGAATGAAAAAAATAATATTAATAATAATTAGCACTTACAATCACCAATACAATCAAACGTGTGCCAGTGTGTGATGTAGGTATATTCATTCTAAAAAAACACTATGGGCGAGGAAGCGACTCTATTCACCTCTCACTCTCACTCTACTTCGGTATATGGGAACGCAAGAAATAGAATCTCAGTTCGCTCGCTTCTCTCGCTCAGTAGCCAGCAGGCTTTCGTTCGAGGTGGTCGCTTCGCCCGTTTTGTGAACATGTCCGAAGTTTTTTTTCATGTTTTCAGCAATTAAATTTCAATAATTATCACAAATTCAACTAATTTTAGCGATTGGCTATGAATATTCTTATTTTTCCAATTTTAAATTGCTCATTTTTACATGTGTATTGATGTGTATTGAATACACATCACTGGAACAGGCGGATATTTTTAACACAAGAAGGGAAAGTTTAAACATGTACTTTACTATTATCTGGGTACTTTGTTTTAATAAATATTTTTTGTTAAACATTTTGCATTTTATTTTTCATAATACATATTACAATGGTGAGGGAAATGTTTTTTTCTCCAAAAAGCAGATTAAAAAATAGGGGTCGCTTTATAATCAGGGTCGCCTTATAGTCGGGCCAATACAGTATGTTTTTCTTGGGCTAATATGCTGCAGATTATATTACAAATTCTTATATCGCTTTTAAAAAACAACACAAAAATAACACTTTAATTGAAGGATATATGAAAAAGACATCACGTATACCTTCTACACTTTGCAACATTTAATAATTTTGTATATTTTCACCATGGAAAACGTAAATGCGGTAGTGTGTAAATGTAATTCTGTAACACTTTTCAATGATAATCTACATGACATTTTTATAACACCAACCACTCAGCGAATTGAAGTCCATTTGAAGCAAAGATTCCCAAAGTGGTCTATATGGACCCCCAAGGGTTGATTTCGACTTGCAGGGGGTCTATATCAGCGAGAAAAGAAATTGGGGGTGTACGAGATGTAAATGGGGTCCACGTGAGTGGATCCCATTTACATGAGCAGATCATCATCAATATTTAGGCATTCCGTAAATGTCTTATTACACCTAACACAGATTGTGTGTACATAATACTTATATTAGACATAGAAAATATTTATATAAAGAAATTGAATGCAAATCACTGAACGTGGAGATTTAAGACTATACCTCACTAATTTGAAGCCAAATATTGAACCATTGCTGTCAGAGCATCAGGTTCACCCCTCTCATTAACAGTATTATTTGTGTATTCATTTTATATAAGAATTTTACTAGGTTTTGATTTGTTTCGTTCCAAAGCCAAATATTTACTTGCATTTTGTGTCTTTTCAATAAAGGTATGAATAAATATTGTACATGTTTTTCTTTTTTTACAATTGTTCACTCGACAAAAAAACCTTATCAAAATGAACAGCATTGTGTCAGCTGTCAAAAACACATTTGAAGTTAACAAGTTTAGGAAAATTCAATATTAGGCAGGCAGGGGGTCTACGGAAAACAAAAAAATCGGCAAGTGGTCTACGGGGTGAAAACGTTTGGGAAACTACGGTTTAAAGTGTTCTTGCAAGTTGTTTTATCTTTAAAAAAATTTTACTTACCACCCTGAGGATATCCGTCCATTTCTGTCGGTGAACGCTCTCCGTCCATTATCCAGGTCCAGCATAGACTCGCTCATGGAGTCAAGCCTGTGTGATTGCGTCAGAGCATTCTCCGTCATCTCATCGTCCTCTTCTTCGAGCTCTGTGATGGCTGACAGCTCGAATGTGGGGTCACTGGCTGATACGATGGCCTGAAGGTCTAGCATTTGTTGCTGAAACAGTATTATTTAATCAAAGGTTTCGTTTGTAGCTTTGTGGAACTCCTTATTAGAAAATTTAATAATAAATTACTTTGTTATTCTACTATACTTGAGAAATTCTAGGATGGGTCCTATGCCTGATTCACAAATTCTAGACTCTGATCTGTTTTCAATGCAGCTGCTAGGTTGATACATGATAGTCATAAAATATTGCTATATTGGTCCACTTCTAAAATCACTAAACTAAAATTTCAAACTTTGTCTCTTTGTATTCAAGTCCTTTAACGAGATGTCTACATTGTATCTATCGAATCTGTGTCTGAGAGATGTCTCCATTGTATCTATCGAATCTGTGTCTGAGAGATGTCTCCATTGTATCTATCGAATCTGTGTCTGAGAGATGTCCCCATTGTATCTATCGAATCTGTGTCTGAGAAATGTCTCCATTGTATCTATCGAATCTCTGTCTGAGAGATGTCTCCATTGTATCTATCGAATCTGTGTCTGAGAGATGTCTCCATTGTATCTATCGAATCTGTGTCTGAGAGATGTGTCCATTGTATCTATCGAATCTGTGTCTGAGAGATGTCTCCAATGTATCTATCGAATCTGTGTCTGAGAGATTTGTCCATTGTATCTATCGAATCTGTGTCTGAGAGATGTCTACATTCTATCTATCAAATCTGTGTCTGAGAGATGTGTCTTTGGAGAGAAGTACAACCTTGAAGTCAATTTCTTTTTCATCTTATAAATTGGTTGTTCCAAATCAATCCAATAGGGCAGGGTATTATGAAAAAGCTTTTGCCTTTGCTGGTTCTGTGGTGTGGAATGGTCTGCCTTCTAGTGTCAGAGATATGGGTGGCCTGTGCAACTTTAGGAAGCACTTAAAGATAATCCTTTTTGCGAGGTATTTTCAAAATTTATGAGTTTGAATCTTGAGTTAGAACACCCTTGAACAGTGTTTTATCTAAATGGCGCTATATAAGTTGTCCTTTTATTATAATTATTATCAAACTTTCACATTCACAGAAACCTGCAACACAGATTATCGTCACATGAAGTAGGAAGAGAAGGCAGTACAGGTTGACCATGTGGATAGGATGAGCAGAGACAAAATTTTGGAATGAATTAGGTCAATTAGGTTCACAAATTTGCCCCAATACAACCTTGTAACGACGTTCAGTAATTTTTATTATTTTATCAACTTTAATATAAGACTTGATTCTAATAAATAGCAAGTTATTTTGGTAAATACATTACATAAAACTAACAATAATGACAAATTAATATATCTTGTTACAAATTAGCGAAAAAATGGCAGTTTATTAAAATCAAATAATATTTGGCGACGTTCGTCAAAAGTCACTACGTTAGTCTGCATTGGCTAGGGATGGGGTATTCGATAATTGGATTTTCGATTTTTTTATACATAAAATTAAATGTTCGTAATTAGTATTAATTCATAGTGGATCTTGGCCTATTTAAAGATAGATACAAATCATATGATAATTAGGAATTAAAACGTCAGTTTAGAGAAACAATTTTTCGATTTATAAAAAAACAATTCGATTTGTAAAAAACAACGATTTTACCCCATCCCTTTGAGACATGACATTTCAAATGTAACGACTACATTTTCTTGAGTTTAGGTGACATGACCATGCTACATTTTCTTGAGTTTAGATGACACCATAGAAATTAATTTATTGATTGATTATCAAAGTATTTGAACGGAAATATAATAATTTACCTTGAGGTTGCTGTTAACACAACGAAGTCTACTAATAGTGTTGTCCTTCTGCGAGAGTTCCCTGAGAGTGGCGACCCTATGATGATCCATCTGGCCACGCATCTCCCCGGCTTCTCGGCGACACCGGTCCAGCTCAGCTAGCCAGTGCGCAGCTTCTGTACGGCACGAGTTCACCTCCTCGCTGTGTTTTTGCTCCAAACGACGGCTCAAGTTTTCCAGATCGGAGAATCGTTCTGCTGCCAGAGATTTCCAACGTTCGCACTCGGATTTCGACCACAGCCTGGAATTTGATTATGCAGGTCATCATCATCGAGTTTACATTAAAAAATATTAAAAAGTATTGAATTGTATTCCAGTTTTCTTGTATACAGTATAAAAAGAGATTGCTACATGGTAATAAATTCATCGGGTTAAATAAAAAAATAAAAAAATCTGGCGGGTTTATCGCCATGTGTCAATATCTTCCAATCAACCAGAAATATTTTTAAAGGGTCTTAAGTGAATACCAAACTGGAATCCTTTTTTAAAAAAATCTAGGTTCCAGCGGGATTTGAACCCGCAACCTTCGGGTTGGGAGACAGGCGTCTTACCAACTAGGCAACGAAAGTTGTCAACAGTGCTTTATAAATGGTTCTTTTATTATAATAATTATTGCAATACAATGTTTTTCATTATGATTTTCTTATATAGGTGTACATATTCTATTATTTAAAAAAAAACCAAATGATCTTCAGCACCAACTGCAAGAATTGGCAGAGGTCAGTAAAGAAGTTAGTTTAAAAATGAATGTATCAAAAACCTAATATATGATGGGACAGCTTTGCTACCCCAAAACCAATTAAAGTAGATGGAAAGCCGCTAGAACTTGTCCAGGAATATGTGTATCTGAGCCAACTTATTTCCTTTGTAGGGGGCATATCGGAGGAAATAGCATGAAAGACAAAACTAGCGTGGAGCTCATTTGGACGTTTGAACAACATCTTCAAAAGTAACCTCCCAATATCCTTGAAGCGAAGGGTCTACAACCAGTGTATTCACCCAGTATTTACATATGTCTGCGAGACATGGACACTCACAGTAAAGAACACACAAAAGCTCCAAAGGGGCACGGAGAGATGCATGTTGGGATATACTAAAAGAAACCGTAAATGAAACCCCTGGATTCGCAATATAACAAAGGTACAGGACATTATAAGGGTGTGCAAAAGAATGAAGTGGCAATGGGCAGGACACATAGCCAGAATGTCAGACTGCCGATGGACATCCGAAATAATCCAATGGTACCCAAGAGGCATAAAGAGGGCCAGTAGAAGACCAAACGTACGCTGGATAGATGAAATCAGGAAACATGGCAGCATCACAACAACACCAACGAGCCTAAAAACCGAACTATTTGGAGTGAACTTGGGGAGACCTTCATCCAGCAGTGGATCGACCCTGGTTGACAATGATAATGATGATGGTGATATTGTATAGATATATAATGGAAAGGAGTGGAAGGCGTATGAGAGGAGACCAAGGAAAGTATGGTTGGATCAACTAAATTACATTCTGAAAGAAAGAAACGTAGAAACTCAGAGAAATTTGAATTGTATGAGATGTATGGATGTGGAAAGAACTAAGGATGTGTGTCGAGATAGGAAAGTATGGCGCTCTGTCTACCCTAACATGGAAATAGCATGATGGTATGCATGTATGTATCTTGTATAACACAAAAAAGGACTTACATAGTGGCGTGCCCATTCTCAACATCTCTCTGCAGCTGGAAGCACCTCTCCTCCAATTCCAAGATCTTCCCAGCGTACTTCTCAATGGTGTTGTTGTAACCGTCGACATGGTTCGGTGCAGTCATCAGATCTTTGAGGCTAAAACCACACGTCATTAGTCATTTCAATTTTCTTCTGCTGTGAAATTATGTCAAAGTCTACTTGGCAAAATTTGGAAATATTTTGTAATATATACCAGGTCTGTATATATATACCTATGAATTTTTTTATAGAAAATACACATTTATTGTATGAAAATGGTAAAAAATATTTTATTCAAAGTATTGCCCATCGCTAGCTACACATATTTCCCATCTCTCTGACAATTTGTGGATGCCACGCTAAAAAAACTGTTGCCCTTGTGAGAAAAACCAATCATCGAGCCATTTTCGTAAGAAGTGAAGGGCTGCTCAGCAAGTGCGTGTCCCATCGATGCAAATAACTAGTAATCGGACGAAGTCTGGTGAGTAAGCCACATGTGAAAGTATTTGCCAACTAAACGCCTCAATAGTTTCCTTGACCGGTATTGCTGTGTGAGATGGTGCATTATCATGAGGCAAAATCACTTTGTGTTGTCTCTTTTGATATTCTGGTAGCTTTTCATGCAATGCTCGGTTCAAATCCATCATTTGTTGTCGGTAGGGTTCAGTATTAACGGTTTTGCCAGGTTTTAGCAGCTCATAATAGATAACACCCTTCTGATCCCACCAAACACAGAGCATTGTCTTCCATCCATAGCGATTTGGCCTTGCAGTCGATGTCGCTGGTTTGCTTGGAGTTACCCATGATCTTTTATGCTTAGGATTCTTGAAATATATCAATTTTTCATCGCCAGTCACAATTCAATGGAAAAATGATTTTATTTTGTACCTGGCGAGCAGCATTTCACAAGTGGTTTTTCGGTTTTCCTGCTGTCTTTCATTCAGTTCATGTGGAACCCATTTTCTCACCTTCTGGATCTTTCCCATGGCTTTCAAACATATAGAGACGGCTTTTCATGTCACATTTAAATGATCCGCAAGTTGTTGTTGCGTAGGAGCATCATCCTCATCCAACAATGCTTGCAATTCGGCATCTTCAAACTTTCTTTGTTTCTCATGTCAAAAAATCGCCACTTTTGAATTTTTTTAACCACTCAAAGCACTGTGATTCACCAAGAGCTTGCTCACCGTAAACTACGACAAGCATTCGATGCGTTTATGCAGCAGTTTTCTTCAAATGATAACAGAAAATCAATGCTGTCCGCAAAACGTAGTTTTCAGGCACAAAAACAGACATGTTCAACGCTATGAAAACATACATAGTTGGATTAGACTTGTATTGTTGTGAGTTAAAGTCTTTGACAAATGTAAACACAAGAAAAAGGCGCCAACGACGCGGTTTGACAGTCACTACATTGACAACTAGAGCCATGTATGTGCAAATTCGGGTTTCATATTTACAGACCTGATATTAGGTCCTTACATATGAAATTGGCGTTTTGCCGTACTGGCAACTTTGATCTCAAATATCTTCTCTTTGGTTAGGAATTCCAAATTCAAATTTATACAGCTATTTACTCAAGTATTTGTGTTTCGAAAATTATAATTCATTTGTTTTTTCCTCAATTGTTTTTTTTCTTTGCGTCACTCAGTTTACAAAATGGAAAACTTGAAATATCGCGTTATTTACGAGTACGAGTTCCACCGTGGCACCAGTGCTGCAGAAACGGCTCGAAGGATTAATGATGTGTATGGCGACGGTGCCGCAAAAGAAAACACAGTGCGTTTTTGGTTCCAACGTTTTCGTTCTGGAAATTTCGACCTACAGAACAAGCCCCGTGGACGGCCGGAGACCAAAGTTGATAATGAAGAATTGAAGGCTATTGTGGAAGCGGATCCATCGCAAACCACGTCCGAGTTAGCTGCAGGCTGCGGTGTTAGTGATAAAACTGTTTTAATCCACTTGAAGCAAATTGGGAAGGTGAAAAAGCTTGAAAGGTGGGTACCTCACGAATTGAGTGAAGCAAATCAACAAACGCGCGTTGACTGCTGCGTTGCATTACTCAACCGGCACAATAATGAAGGGATTTTGAATCGAATCATTACCTATGATGAAAAGTGGATCCTGTATGATAATCGGAAGCGCTCATCGCAATGGCTGAACCCTGCCGAACCAGCCAAACCATGCCCCAAGCGAAAATTGACTCCAAAAAAGTTACTTGTGAGCGTTTGATGGACTAGTGCTGGTGTCGTTCACTACAGCTTTCTTAAATCTGGCCAGACGATTACGGCAGATGTCTATTGTCAGCAACTGCAAACCATGATGGAAAAGCTAGCTGCTAAACAACCGAGGCTGGTTAATCGCTCTAGGCCACTGCTGCTTCATGATAACGCTAGACCACACACTGCACAACAGACGGCTACCAAATTAGAAGAGCTTCAATTGGAATGTCTAAGACATCCACCGTACTCTCCGGACCTTGCCCCAACAGATTACTATTTTTTTCGAAATTTGGATAACTTCTTGCAAGGGAAAAAATTCAACTCCGATGGGGCAGTCCAAACCGACTTCAAAGATTTTATTGATTCCCGTCCGAATGGTTTTTTTAGTAAAGGGATCGATGAACTACCTATGAGATGGCAAAAGTGCATAGATAGCAATGGTACATACTTTGATTAAATAAATATATTATATTAAAAAAAAATCAACTTTATGTTCCTCCCAAACAAAACGCCAATTTCATATGTAAGGACCTAATATATAGTATTGAATTTATATTAAACAATTACTGTCATCACTTTGTTATTATTACTACTGCTTTTTGTATCCACGTGTTAGTTTAAGATAAAGTTGTATTATTTGTCAATAATTTTTTACCTTGTCATATGTGCATTTGTATACAAAAGAAACTCTTATGTTGTAAATTAAAAAAAAAAATAAACAAAATGAAATATTGAGAATTCTAATCAATGTTCATAATTTATATCGTCTTGCAGTATATTTATTTTAAATTTGATAAGAATTTTACCCAATAATTCCCATCCCTCATTTTACACAGTTTCTTTTTATGCGGTTTTACTTAATGCGGTTTTACTTAATGCCGTTTTACTTAATGCGGCTTTACTTAATGTAGTTTTACTTAATAGTTAAAAAAACATGGGTTTTTAATATACGATTTTCGATTTTCTCATTATTTGAATTTGCTTAGTGTGAATGTTTATCATACTGTAAGGCTGCCGAAAAGTCATTCATTTACATGGTAAAAAAATCTGAATCGATTTTGCAGACAGGCTGAAGAGTGTGGCAAAGAGACAATATTATTTTTAGCCGCACCAATCAAGTCTTTGTGTTTAGAACCATTGGAGTAGTTATGGAATTCGCAGTTCACCATCACACCTCTTGGCTATACTACCCCAAACGTGAAGAAGCAACAACTCTCGCAAACATCCGACGTGTGTGAATATTGTCATCAGACGAACTCTGTTACCAGGTGAATTCTTTTACCGGACTGGTACCCTTCTTTTTATTTTTGGGAACATCCGGGAATTTGATCCAAAATTTCCAGATGGAAGTTAAGTATTTTAACAATTAGACAACAGGGTTTGTCAAACTTTAATAAAAACAATAAAACTTTTATTTTATTTCGGCAATTGAACTTTGTGGAATTCTATATTTTACGAGTACAATATTTAACAATAAATTACCCCGATACGAAGCAGCATGATGACATGTATATTTTATATTTAACAATAAATTACCCCGATACGAAGACAGCATGATGACATGTATATTTTATATTTAACAATAAATTACCACGCTACGAAGACAGCATGATGACATGTATATTTTATATTTAACAATAAATTACCACGATACGAAGACAGCATGATGACATGTATATTTTATATTTAACAATAAATTACCCCAATACGAAGACAGCATGATGGCATGTATATTTTATTTCATCTTCAAAATTAGCATTTTGATTTAAATCTAAACAAATCTAATTAATAATAAAAATGTCACCTGTTATATTCTCTCTCTAGATCTTGCATCTTTCTCTTCATATCATCTATTTGCTTCTGTGCCTGTACACTATCTCTACCATGCTCAGCCCTCTCCGTGTTCAACAACTCCTTATAATGTTCGATCATAGAGTTTTTCTCATTCTCAACTCTCTCTAAATTCATCAACACCTTCTTCAAATTTTCCATTTCGTTCTCTTCGTCAGTTTTTTCATCAATGGAAGTTGCAATCGCTTTGTTCGCTTCAACACTCTGTCTTAAACCATCGATAATTTTGTCTTTATCGATCAAAAGTTCTTCGGCAGCAGTTAAATTTGTTTGCAGTCCAACCCTTTCAGACTCCAGACTCAATACTCTCGTCGCTCTTTCTGAAGCCAACATCAAAGCTTCCGTGACGTTAGCTTGTAGACTTTTTATTTGATCTCTCAAATCTTCAATATCGTTTGAAAGTTCTTTTTCATTGTGTATAATTTCCTCGAAATCCGTTTGACAGATGGCGTTTTCGACAATGCATTCCACTTCCGGATCTGTCTGGATTATGACAGTCGTGGTTTCTAGTAGTTTTGGAGATCTTTTATCGGAGACTTTAATAGGAGACCCTGGTAGGTTTACGTCCAGGTTGATAATAGAGTCAGATTTTTCTTTATTATTTATATTTGAAGGTGACTGTTTTACAAAAGTCCTCGGTTTGGGAACTGGCTTTTGAATTTGGTTTTCTGTAAAGATTAAAAAAAAATTATAATTGCAACATAGAAAAAAACAGAACCCAAAAACTTACTTTCTTACGCTTCTTTGTTAACTTGAGTCTATGCCATACTGTACGAGTATATTCAGCAACAGTAGTATTTATTCAAATGATGGAAGAGTCTATGGCCCAATCTGTGACAGCGGAGAGTGGCGTATTAGGTACAATCGCGAGCTCTATGATCTGTACAAGGATCCCACTGTTGTGAAGGAGATTAGAGTTGGAAGACTGAGGTGGGCCGAACATCTTCAGAGGATGGGCGAGGGCGAGATCTCAAGGCGAATCATGGATGGTATGCCCGGGGGGCGGAGGGCAGTGGGAAGGCCGAAACTCCGATGGCTGGATGGAGTGGTGAGGGATGCAAACAACATCGGTATCCGGAACTGGCGTAACGCTGCACAGGACCGTCAGTCATGGGGGCAAGCTCTGCGGGAGGTCAAGACCCGACCTGGGTTGTAGAGCCATGGATGGATGGATGGAAGAGTTAAGAGGGATATCGAACAGCGTGTAGCGATAGGAAACAAAGTCAATGGGATTACTAAAACATATATACTTGAACCGGACTGTATCAACAGTATTTCTGTACCAACTATGATGTATAGGAGTGAAACGTCTTCTTCTTCTTATTATTTTAGGCCTGTTGGCCTGTTATGGTCCTGCATCATTGTTTCTCTCTTGTGACATCTACTGCCAGCTGTCTTTCCATCTTTTGGGAGGTCGTCCTGGAAGTCTGCTTGCTTGGGGGATACTGTCCCTGGCCATTCTTACGACTCTTGGTTTCGCCATTCTGGATACATGTTCGTTCCAGAACCTTCTTCTCTGTCGTCCCCATCTGACAATATCTTCAACTTCGCACATCCTTCGGATTTCTGTGTTTCGTACTCTATCACGAAGGGTTTTGCCAGTGATACTCCTGAGTACCTTCATTTTGCTGGTTTGAAGGAGATACATGTACACATGAAAAAAACTGATAGAAGCCGAATTAATGCTATAAAAATGCTTGCACTGAGAAGAATACAAGGAGTGATGGTGTATGACAGAATACGGAATGAAGTGATTGGAGATGAATGTGAACTTAAGGCTGATGTGTTGAGTAAGATGAAGGGGAGTGAAATGTAGACGTGGAAAAAGCCTGTAGAAATGCGTGCATTGAGAACACGTGGAGCGACAATGTATGACAGAATGCAAAATCAAGGGATAATAAGTTCACATTTATACATAGGGCTGATATGTTAGTAATATGAAGAACAGCACATTGAGATGGTTCGGACATGTGGAACGAATGAATGAAGAAAGTCTATCAAAACAGATATAAAGTGCAAATTTGAGTGGAAGACGTGCGAGAGAAAGACCAAGAAAAGTATACTTGGATTAAGTGAGTTATTGTATATTCTGAATGAAAGAGATGTGGAAAGTCAGAGAAATCCTAGAAGCTATTTGAGAAGTTGTTTGGATATAGAAGAGGCTAAGGATGTGTGTCGAGAGAAGAAAGTCTAGCGCTCTGTCTTCTATGCTTACCCTGACAGGGACATGGTGTGCTTATATGTAAAAATAAAAAAATGTTTCTTATTTAAATTTCTTACCATTAATTTGGCTCATGTCATCTGCATCGATATCAGTGAGTTCAACAATGGACGTAGATCTCCCAATGTGGAACAAGGAAGTCTGCTTGTCGCCACATGGGTCTTGGTCATCAGGGGCTGCCTTCCCGAAGGCAAATGTCAGCATCAAGAGACTCTCTTCCAGAGAGGACACTTGAGCTTCCATCTTGCGGCAGTTCTCTTCTAAACTGTGGACTTTTGTGCTCAGTAAACCTCTTTCTCGCTCCCATTTAGATTCCTGTCAAATAATTTTATAAATTATCATTTATTGCATTGTAAGAATATCTTAAAACCAAATATATTATTTCACCTTGATTCCGTGGTTAATCATCAGTCATACGAGGGTTGCTACTTAAGTTTTGAGATATGGCAACACCAGTGTAGATACGCCAAATCTGACATCAGCATCGTAAAGTTTGACGTTTTTAATGGTATACGTGCTCAGAAAGTTTTGTCATATGAGTGCTATTTGTGTTGTTTACAGTGACTTGAAAAATTCATCTCGGCCAAAAATGGAATTAAATCGTGAACATTTTCGTGCGATGTTGTTTTATAATTTTCGACGTGGACTAACTCAACAACAGTGTGCCGATCAACTCGCTTCGACTTTTGGTGATGAAGCACCATCCCGGACCACTGTGTTTCGGTGGTTTTCCGAATTCAATCGTGGTCGTAGTTTGCTCCAGGACGAATTTCGTGAAGATCATCCAAAATCGGTTGTTGTGCTAGAAAACATCGATGCTGTGCGTGAACTGATATTGCAAGATCATCATGTGACTTATCGTGAGATTGAGGCATGTTTGGGCATTAGTTCGAAGTCGACCGAAGTCATAGGTATCTTTAGTTGAGGGTATGAGGATACCTATGACTCCAGTCATATCTATTCTTTAAAAAAGAAAAAAAATGAAAAAAAAAAGAAAAAAAGTTCCACTTGCATACATTCAATATTGCATGAACATTTGGCCGTCAAAAAGATTTGTTTGCGTTGGATACCACATAATTTGACAATCGCTCAAAAAAAAGCTAGTGTCGATTGGTCCAAAGAAATGTTGAAAAAATTCAATCGCGGTGCTTCAAAAGACGTCTATAAGATCGTGACAGGCAACGAATCATGGATCTATGCATATGAGCCAGAAACTAATTTTATTTGTTTTAATATTATTCAACGCAACGAAAATAAGGTCTCACAAAAGTACGTTGAGAGAAATATTGTGAGTAAAGCCATCGCTAGATTTTTTAGAGTGCCAAAAGTGTTCGGTAATCGGTTCCAAGCATTCAAAATATCTTGTTCGTAGTGGCACTCTTCTTCATTCTCCAAACAATTTCTTTCTAGATTCATGAGTTTGGACCTCAAGTCGACGAACTCTTGAGCCCAGATGCTGTCTTGAAATCTTGCGAAAATATACGAGCAAAGAAAGCGCCTAGCTCCTTCTTGGGCAAAGATCGTCCGTAAACGATGCGTGTCACCCAAAATGTCTTGACGTGTCACCTCTGACACGCGTGTCATAGGTTACCCATCACTGATATAGAGGATCCACCACTTTGCATGTGTGGTGACCTTCAATCAACGTCGCACCTGATGGCTTATCCACTGTGCCCTGTTAGCAGTTTGAAAGATCTGCTGAAAGGAAACCCTTTTGCAATCACAGGTGTATCTTTCTGGGCTGATAAAATGTAGATCTGATGTTGTCGACATGATTGGAATGAATAATCAGCATTTCACTAAATGTATTTGTTTATGCCTAACGCCTCCATTCTCAAAGAACTGAGAGTCACTGACAGATTATCGAAGATATGCTTACGACGAGTCCTTCGATTCTTTGGACGCATTGCTCGTACTCCAGGAGACAGTTTGGAGAGGCTTGTCGTCACTGGAAGATGACACATGAGAGGAAGAGCCTCAATATGTTGGACTGACCAAGTGAGAGGTAGTAGATGATAACGAAGGAAAATGAGGAGCATGCTGAGATTAAGAGAAGAATCACAACAGGGAACAAAACATTCTTCTCCCTACTGCCGGTATTCAAGTCCAGAAGTGTCCACAGAAAAACCAAAGTCACCCTATACAAAACAATTATTAGACCAGTGGTGGCATATGGATACAAAGCATGGACACTGACAGCTAAATCGGCAGAGTTGCTGGATGTCTTCGAGAGAAGAGTAATACGTAGGATCTTGGGCCCCGTGAATGATGGCGAAACTTGGCGAATAGGATACAATGACGAGCTGTATAATATCTATAAAGCTTCCAGGCTATCTGTACATGTCGGACATGTGCAGAGAATGCCGTCATCACGAGCACCCAAAAGAATCCTGGAGGGACACCGGGGTGGGAGGAGAGTGAGCAGGCCAAGGCTGCGATGGGAGGACGAAGTTGAGAGGGACGCAACCCGGCTGCTGCAGGCGCAGGATTGGAGGGTCGTGGCGGACGCCAGAAGGAGTTGGAGCAAAGATTGACGGAGGTCAAAACTCGATATGGGCTGTAAGACCATCGAAAGAAGACCAAGTGAGAGATGCAACAGGACGAGCCTTAACAACTGCTCTTCAAAGTGCAGATTGTATGTAGGGATGGATTGAGACGACTCATCAATGGGAGTCACAATGATCAGTCATGACCTATACGACAGGATGATAAAAATAAATAAAAAATTACCTTTATTTTGATTTCAATCGAATGTGGACATTGTATTGCGTCACCAATGCACATTATTTCACTATTGAGTTGACTTGAAATTGAACTTTTCCTCGCACTGCCATCTCTCACAGACCCTTCTTCTTCCAACAGCTTTTCTCTTCTTTCAAGTTCTGAGAACCTCCTCCTCAACTCCTCCTTAGTGTTGGCTATGTTCTCCAGCACTGCCAGAGGCAAGGAGCATTGGTACTGCTCCCTTATTGACTGTAAGGCTAAAGTGAGAAAGCTAAAAGAAAGAAATAATATACTTAAGTGACATGCATATTGAAGATTATTTATTTTCATGATATGTTACATCTGGAAGCATTCGAAATGTGGATGCACCGGAGAATGCTACGGATACCCTGGACGGATATGGTCAGCAACACAAGGGTTCTTCAAAGAGCCAAAGTTGATAGAGAGTTGCTGACTAATATTAAAATCCCAAAGGTGTCCTACTTGGGTCATGTACTTAGAGGAGCAAAGT
The DNA here is from genome assembly GCA_949825065.1 of Odontocerum albicorne. NCBI lineage: Eukaryota > Metazoa > Arthropoda > Insecta > Trichoptera > Odontoceridae > Odontocerum > Odontocerum albicorne. Next base: position 31,855,413 of record OX463856.1, read on the forward strand.
ACAAATTACTGCACCTGATCATCCAAGGCAAAACAGAGGGCCGAAGAGGTGTTTGCAGGAGGCAAATCTCCTGGTTACGCAATATACGTGATTGGACTGGCATTAGGGGCGTTGGAGATCTTTTTCGGGCTGCCGGGGATAAAGATGTCTACTATCAAGTGATATTCCACATTGGGGGGACCTGACATGACACTGGGAAGAAGAAGATACATCTGGAGGGCTTATTGCTATACACCGATTTCTTCCAACCAACCGGCAGAGAAAGTCAAGTTTCCAGCCAACAAGGCCTCAGAGGAATTAATTGATTTGATCGTGCAATATATTCCTAGGTGTTCTTAAACTCCTATAAGTTTTTTTTCAAAAATTTTCAACACTCGTCCCCATGAAATGCAAAATTCTTGCATACGAATAATTATGGAAATAAATTGGATAGATTAGAGACCCTGGTCAGTGCATTGGGTCTCTCTCCCAAGGTCTTACAACTGCCTGCCTGCCTTCTTCCACCCCCAGCCCCCAGTCTGAATTTACAATAATAATAATAATAAAAGGACAACTTATATACTATATACCGTCGTTTAGAGAGCAAACTCTCTTCAAGGGCCTCTAACTCAGGATAAATTTTACCAGTAGAAGTCTGGATTTTACCATTAGATGTAACCAGTTTGTCGATGACAACTCAATCATTATTCAATGTTTGAGCTCCCTGATGATGAGGTGAAAGCCTTGAAACCGGTAGAATCTTAAGTGGGATAAATAATAATTTATTTTATTTATAGTTAAGGCATTAACATTGTGAAGGTTTAAAGACATTGTTTTATCAACCACTGTTTATTCCACTTTTTGTAACATCTTAAAATCGGTAGGGTTTTTTTTTTTTATTATTATTTATTTCACCTGGCGTGTTTATTGCCATGTGGCAATCTCTTCCAACCAACCAGAAAGATGTTTTAATGGGCCCTAAGTGAAAACCAGACTGGAATTCCATTTAAAAAAAATTGGATTCCAGCGGGGATCGAACCCGCAACCTCCAACCTCAAGGGTTATACTGTTACAAAAAGTGGAATAAACATTGTTTGATAAAATAAATTACAAATAGTAATTTAGTTAAATAAATAAAATTCTCTTATATTCCGTTATGTTATGTGAAAATTTCTTCAAGGTAGATTACTGTTGGGTTTGAATTTTAAAATCAAATCTATTCAAAAAAATAATAGGAACTACAAATATAAGGTTTCAGAACTATCTGTGGTCTCAGGCATTCACTAGGAGGTCTAGGAATGTATTCCCCATGAACTCCAGGGGGACTACCGTATTTTCAAAATCATTTGACTTTTGACAAAAAAAAAAATATAAATTATTTTTCAATCAACATTAATATTTTACCTGATTTTGAAGTTAGTCCGAGAGACATAATTATCAAATTGCATCTCTTTCTCGTGTACCAAATTTTCAAGCCTCTTTGCTCTGTCCCTCTCCTTCTGCAGCGAGCTGGATAGTCTCTCTCGCTTGGCATGCATCTCGGCAACATGCAGATGAGACACAAGAATCTCACTGCTTAGTCTACACAATAAAAGTATAATTTTTATTTTAAAAAATAATTCTTTATTCAGAAATCCATCTTAAAAAACAATATTGCATAGAAAACATACACTAAAAGTCCGTTAATTAGAACAACGATAATTCGTAATCCAAACTTTTCGCTATTTTCTAGATTCTGAAATCGACTTTGCATAATTAATTTATTACAGGCGGTCCTCGACTTTCGCACATAATTGGTTCCTGAAAATGTGTGCGAATGTTGAATGTTCGAAAGTAGAGGGATGTAAAAAAAATATCAAAAATTCCATTTTAAAATATTTATTTATCAATAATATTATTTACTTATCAATAATACTATATATTAAAAATATTTATCTTCTTTTTCTTCTTCTTAAACTTTCTGTAGACTCTCAAGAGTCTGTTACTGCAGGATTGTCCTGTGATGCTGAGCTCCAGCTATCTCTTCATCGTTTCGGGGGTCTCCCTGGCGGACGCCGTCCATCCGGTACCCCATGTAGAGCTATGTATGGAATTATTGTGGAATTCATTCCCTGTACATGTTGCTACCAGTATCGTCAACGCTGTTGTCCCCATCTGACCACATCTTGGACCTCACAGACCTCTCGGATTGTGGTGTTCCTTACACGATCACGCAAAGTCTTCCCAGCAATAGCGCGCAGAGTTCTCATTTCCGTTGTCCTTAGCATACTTTTTGTCCTGACAGTGTCCGCCCTCGCTTCGATGCCATATGTGAGGATAGGTCGCACACAGGCCTTATAAATGCGTACCTTGCTATCCGTTCTCATATATTTATTCCTCCATATGACATCTCTCAGGCAGCCCGCCACAACTGCAGCTTTATCTACCTGAGGCCTTACTTCTCAGGGGAGGTCATGAGAGCTGAGCAATTCACTGATAAGATATCTGAACTGGGTTGCTTGTTCAATTGGCTCGTCACATACTGAAATTTTGCACTCTAGTGGGTCTTTGGAGAATGTCATACACTTGGTTTTTGCTACGGAGATAATCATATTGTACTTTGAGCAGGATTCATCGAACTTTGTGAGCATTCTCTGTAAGTCATTTTTATTTTCAGCTATGAGTGTAGCGTCGTCAGCATAACAGAGAATTCCCACCGCTTCCTTACCAAGACTGTACCCCAACCTGAGAGATGCAACCTCTGCAATGATATTATCCATTATGCAGTTAAAGAGAAATGGGCTTAGGCTATCGCCTTGTCTGATTCTAACTGATGGTTTGCTTGTAGTTACCCATGGTCTTTTACGCTTAGGTTTCTCGAAATATATCAATTTTTCATCACCAGTCACAATTCGATGGAGAAATGATTTTCTTTTATACCTGGTGAGCAGCATTTCGCAAGTGGTTTTTCAGTTTTCCTGCTGTCTTCTGGATCTTTCCCATGGCTTTCAAACGTATGGAGACGGCTTCTTGTATTACATTGAATTGATCTGCGAGTTGTTGTTGCGTTTGAGCGTCAATCGACTGCAAGGCCAAATCGCTATGGACGGAAGACAATGCTCTGTGTTTGGTGGGATCAGAAGGTTGTTATCTATTATGAGCTGTTAAAACCTTGCGAAACCGTTAATACTGAACGCTACCGACAACAAATGATAGATTTGAACCAAGTATTGCGTGAAAACCGACCAGAATATCAAAAGAGGCAACACAAAGTAGTTTTGCTTCATGATAATGCAATAATGCGATAATGAATAAAATATTTTTTACCATTTTCATACAATAAATGTGTATTTTCTATAAAAAAATTCTAGTTTCATATTTACAGACCTGATATATTGAATCTTTGGGTATAGGGAGAAACCCAAAAATTATATCATTCACCTGTACATAATACACTGACCATCCCATCTGTGGTTCTGCTGCCAGGGCCGGCTACGGAAATCGAATTACGAATTATTGTCATTCTAATTAACGGTCTTTTACTGTATAATGAAACAACATGTCTTCTATTCGCCCTAGTTGACATACATCTAGGGTAAAGGTATCAAATTTAAACTGTAACATTGCTCAACCATGCCGCAAGTGTGGCTGACATAATTTTTATTTGTACACACTCTAACAACTTGTCTAGACCGGAAACTTTTGAACCTTACGGAGTAGATAATGATGGAAAATTTGAAACTGAATCTGATTATAAAATTACTGCTTTATCCCATGTAACAAGAATACCTCGCAATTATGGCTTTGTTGTCGTTGACTGATTGCAGGTCCAGCAGCTGATGCCGCAGAATGTTCATCTCTAGGTCGTTAACCAGCTTGTCTTGCTGGACATCGCTCACCTGGAAAGTCAGTCCAACAATCATTTCAATGAAGGATTTGTCTTAAATTTATTTTATGTATTATTTATAGTAAAAGCTTTAATATTGTGGAGGTTTAAAGATATTTTAATTAATTTGATAAAACACTGTTTTTTTCAAAGGACAATTTTATACAGCACTTTTAAGGGAGCAAACTCTCTTCATGACAACTCTAACCCACTATTATTGAACAAGTCAGGTCTGACAGCTATAGAAGCGCCCGAGCGAATCATGTATAACACTTTTTTGGTGTACACTAAAACCTTGTGGGTTTATTGCCACGTGGCAACCTTACCCAATCAACCGGAAAGATGATTATGAGGTCTTAAGTGAAAACCAGAGGAGGGTAACCCAAAAGTGCTGTTTAAGTGGTGTTTTGTTACTTTTGTTTTTTCTTCATAAACATATCGTCGTTGTTCTGCGAAAAGCATTTAACCTCTAAAGAAGTATGGCCGTACGGTGTACGGCAAGCAATTTTTTACCTCAAGAGAGTATGGACGTACATGGTACGTCCGATGTTTTTTTATCGAATATATGAATTTATCCATAAAACGGACAAGGCTCAAACGTTTTTATGTATTCAATTATTTTGTATATGGCGGCCGCAATTTCTTTTTTTATATTATTTAAAAAAATCATTTTTTTTATTTTACTTACAAAATCTCACTCGCTTAGAGGTTAAGTCTAAATATTGAGTTTTGAGAGTTAAGTCTAAATATTGAGATTTAAGTTTCTGAAGGCAATGTAAAATCAAGTTATATGATTTTTTATCTTTTCGTAACAGCGAAACCATATAACTTTTGGACATAAATGTTTTTTCCATATGTAGATATTTTTATTTTAAGTAAGATGGCATCAAGAAGTCATTTTAAGCAAAAATGGACTTAAATGCTTTTCGCAGTACAATGACTATTTGATATTTATATCATAGTAAAAATAGGCCAAAACACATACGATGGTTGTCACCAAAGAAAGAATACGAGAATTGAATTTTGAATACAAGAGATCGGGAGAGGAATACTTTGATTCTCTCGGAAAGTAATTCGAAATTTGAATCTCGGTGGGTCCGTGATACTGAGCGAATTTTCAATACCTAGCTAACAATTTTTTAACCGGTGTAAAAGGGGACGATCTATAATTGATATACGAGGCGTATCCAGAAAGTAAGTGTACTGAGGCTCTCACGACCGGACGGATTTTATTTTCGACATGTTGGCTACACTTCCGTGTAGCCTTCCCCTCCGCAACGAGACCGGTTCGAGGTCAGTACATTGAGAAGTGTCAACGCGATAACACGTTTCGTGAAAAATGTCAAACCAATCTCCCGCCAAGTGCAAAATTTTGTAAAAAGGCAAGAGTTTTTGAGGCGCTGCAAACTCCATGGAGATGAATTTCTCCGCTCCATCGTTACTGGAGATGAAACTTGGGTTGCACACTACATGCCTGAAACCAAAAGGCAGTCTCAACAGTGGCGTCACACCTCTTCACCCTCTGCCAAAAAGTTCAAAACCACAATTTCAGCCAAGAAAATCATGGCATCCGTGTTTTGGGACTGTCAAGGCATAATTTTAATTTATGCCTCAAGGGGAGACCATCAACTCTGCAAGATACTGTGAGACCCTAAAAAAATTGCAGAGGGCGATTCAGAACAAGAGGAGAGGCATGCTGACAAGGGGAGTCTGCCTGCTGCACGACAATGCAAGACCACACACGGCCAACGCCACGAAGGAACTGCTCGCCTCGTTTAAATGGGATGTCCTGAACCATCCCGCGCATTCCCCTGACCTAGCACCTTCAGATTACTATCTCTTTACCTCCCTGAAGCTGCACATGGGTGGAAAAAGATTTTCAACCGACGAGGAGGTAAAGGAGGAGGTGGAGAAGTGGACGGAGGGGTTGGCGGGAAACTACTTCGAGGAAGGCATCAAAAAGTTGATTCCCCGCTTCACCACCTGCATTGAGAGGAATGGCGACTATGTCGAAAAATAGCTTACATATGTACTAGGGGTAACCACGTAATTTTTTTGTTTAAATAAAAAAAATTGTAACCTACAAAAATTCAGTACACTTAGTTTCTGGATATGTCTTGTATAATCATTTCATTTTGTATTCCGTCATACATTGTCACCCCATGTATTCACTTAAAAGCACGTTTTTTATAGCATTTTTTGGGCTTTCGCAGCCCACCCACATTCACGTTTTACTTCCATACATTAGAGCCAGTACAAAATACTGTTGTGGACTATTATCTTAGAGAAATTTGGTACTGTCCGCTTGGAGTATTTATATGTTTGAGTGCCCCATTGACTTTGTTTCCTACCACTACATGCCAATATAATGATACTAATAATAATAATAAAACACACCTCTAAAAATAGGTAAGAAAATCAATATATTTTTTAATAATATTGCTGAACCACCATTTTTTTATAACACCGGTCCCTAATGGTTGATCCTCCAATGCAATTTCCCTACCTGATTATGCAATGCCTCCAGTTCTTTTGAAAACTGAAGATTATCCAATTTCAGTTGTTCATTCTCTTTGGTCAGCTTGGCAATACTTTCTTTATCAATAACGGTCTCTTCCAGTGGAATGGATTGTTGCACTTTATTACTAAAAAATAAATAATGCAGAATTTAAAAATATGTCATTATCACTTTATTCCGTATTTAGGCATGCATTGTCACTTCAAGTATTCTTTTCAATGCACGTATTTCTACAGCATTCATTCAACTCCCATCAGTATTTAGACAAAAAAATTGGGAAACAATGATAAATTGTTGTAATTTGTTTTATCATACACTCTTTATTCCACTTTTTGTAACGGTATAACCCTACCGGTTTCAAGGCTTTCCCCTTAACATCAGGGGAGCATAAACACGACTTGTTTGTGCTCTCCTGATGATGAGATGACAGCCTTGAAACCGGTAGGATTATATCATAACAAAAAGTAGAACAAACAGTGTTTGATAAAACAAATTACAATGTCTTTAACCTTTCCTTCCCTGTGTTGGGTATCTTCTACACGTTGCTTCTAATAACCATAAATATCTCTATAAATATAATAAATACAAGGTAAAGATTTTAGGTATTCCTCCATAATATATTTACGCATTGATTTAAAAAATAATATTAATAATAATCAGAATTTATCGACTACATCGAGGTGTTTTGTAAAGATCGAAAACAAATTCGCATTTAAACGCTGCGAGTGCCTCGTCTTGACGATAGGTGAATAGTATGCGGGAAGCGCGACACTATATTCGCATCTCACTCTTGCATACTCCACTGAATTGCGAGGAGCTGAATTGTCTCAACGTCGCAAGCATTAGCGTAAGCGCCGGGGTATGCGACTGACGTTCCGCGCCACTAGTAGCTTCTAGGCTTGCAAATAGGTTAGACGTACGCCCGTTCTGTGAGCGTTGCCAGATGGTTTTTTAATGTTTTCAGCAAATAAATCTCAATTATTATAATTTTTAACTTCAATTATAATTAATTAAGGGGATTATCTATGAATGTTCTTATTTTTCCGATTTAAAATCGCAAATTTTTTATCGCGTACTCACTACCCAACACCGGAGCACGCGTTTCAATTTTAACACAGTAAGGGAAGGGTTAAACCTCCACAATATTAATGACTTAACTATAAACAATATATAAATGGCAAATGGTTTGTGAACAGATCCCCTTAAGGGGATGATGTATAGAAGGTTTATTGTCATGTAGAAATCCTTGCAATCATTCAGAAACATGTAAAAAGGCCAGATGTGTAAAAATTGGTAAATTTTTGGGTATCATTTGGAAAGTAACTCCCAACACTTAGGTTTGACAACAAATGTTCTGTTAATTAGATCAGTGGTCCCCAACCTTTTTGTCGCCGCGGACCGGTCAACGTTTCATAATTTTACCGCGGCCCATTGGGGGGGGGAGGGGGGGGACATTGAATGTAGTTTTTTTTTTTATTTAATAACAATATATTTGTTCAATATATAATAATAAAATTTACCACTGTGGTACATAAGTTATAGTGACAAATAATAGTAGAGAAAACACAAGATTTGTGGGAAAAATGAAGAAAAAATATATAACAATGAAGGATTATTAAGTTTCAGATAATTTTTTAATTTTCTTTTGGATTCATGGGTATTTTCAATATTTTTAAGGTTCAACGGAAGGTTGAAAGTATTTTTTTCCAAGATAGAGAAAATAATTTATTTTGAGAATGCTTAGGGTTTAATATCGGGATTTTAATGTTACGAGTATTCTGATATCTTGCAGATATATTAACTTGAAAGTTATTTATCTATTTTCTTTAAAAGTTTTGATGTTGAAGTTTTATGTGTTTTGATTTAATATTTTTAATTGAATCGTGTTTAAACATGCCTTCAAAATAAAATACAGTTACCCCTTGATGAATAAAAACAGATTTAATATTTTAACTTAATGCTAAATCAATGAGAACCCTGAGCTTGCTTCATTGAAACGAGATGGTTCCATCTGGGGTTAATAGACTTTTGACATCTTATGTACGAGTATATATAAAGTATATAAAATATACGAGTAGAGTATTTGCCTTGTTTAAGTTACGGCAAGACCGCCTTCGGAATCAAGGACGACTCCGCATGCGGCATGCATATGGTAGTGTGGTGTTGTTTTATTTCGAAGGTATTGCCGGAAGGTCGGTGGTAACTTAGCGTGAAGGGGTTTTCAACGGAATAATTATTTTAAGCTATAATTAAGTTTTATTGGGTATGTTGGATTTTTCAAAAGTAATTTTGATTTTTAAGCAGGCCCTTGCGCGGCCCAGTACCATTTGGTCCACGTCCCGGTACCGGGCCGCGGCCCAGGAGTTGGGGACCACTGAATTAGATCACTTGATCTACTGATGAGATAAAAAATAGTTTTACAACTTACATGAGAGTCATTTCCTTTTCTTGTAATTTAGCATTCTCATCTTCCACGGACGATATTCGGTTATTGGCATTATTCAACAGTTCTACCACACTCTCCAGCTTGTTCCGGGCGTTGTCCAGATGCTCCGAGACGAGAGAGTTGGTGCTTTCCAAGTATTTGACCTTATGGTTTGCAGAAAGTAGTTCCCCTTTACACTCGGCAAGTTCTGACGCAAGAGATTTTAGACCTTTGTCAACTAAAAAAAATGTATACAAACAAATAATAATGATTACAAAAAATCCTCATTAAATTTATTGCAAAATCAAATTTTTTTCCAAAACCAAATTGAGTATATAAAAAAACAAATATTAAAAATGATTAAAAAAATAAATATCAATCAACTTTTATTATGTACGCATAATTTAAAATTATAATTTAACGTGATGCGCCCGCCCGCTTACGTCCCAAGTAAAAACTGAATTCAAGCGTGCCCAAATAATAATTTGTGAACACGTCGTTGACCAGGATTTCCAATTGACGATGTGTTCACAATTTTACCAGTTTTATTTTCTGGTACTTTTCTATGTAGTCATATGAATTTTTTACATTTTAACACGTTCCCTGCCAACAATTTTTGTCATAAAATAACTCTGAGGCCAAGTTGCGGTAACATGCGGAAGGGCTGCGTCAAGCAATCCCAGTAACGTTTAACACAGAACTCGTGACTGACAGCACTGAATGGCAAGTTAAAGTAGGTACTCAATGTCAGCCACTGGTGACAGACATAGCCCCGCCCCATTGGAGTATTCCAGTGTCAGTCACCCGTGACTGACAAGGCGGTCAATGTGTTAAATAATATTTTGAAATTTTGGTTATTCAGTATCCTGTCAAATAAGTTGGGGTCAAGGGTAGAAAAGACGCTACTTTTATTTTGCTTATAAGGGTAGTGTTATAAGAACTACCTTTTTTATTATTCTGATTAATAACGAACATTTCTTCATTCCTTTTGAGAACGTTCAATAATTCCTCGTTCTCTTTCGACAAAATTTCACATTTCTCTGTTAGCAATTGTATCTTTTCTTTAAATATATCTTCGGCAATATTTGGCATCGGCAACTTTTGTTCATTATTCAATATCGTTCTGTATTTCATTTCGTAATCGTTCAATTTCTCGTTTTGTTTCAGGAACACATCCAGAGGTACGGATTTCCTCAAATTGTTCTTCAGCTCGGCAACGTGAAACATAAATTTCTGACAGTCGACTTCGTAAACTTTAACCTTCTCGTAAAGTTCTCGTTTCAAATTAAAGAAATCCATTTTCAAAGTGTCGTTACTCGCTCGAACATATTTCAAATTATCGTCCAAATATTTGTTTTTCCTCTCCAACGAAATCTTCTCACTGATTATCGTGTTGATTTTAGCGACATCGATTTCCGCTAAACTCAACGAATCATCTTGTTTCGTATCTCTAGTCTTATCCATTTCGTCCAATCTTAAATTAAGCGTATCCAACGTTGTCGACATAGTTTCAATTTCATTCTTATACTGCTCTTCTAAAGTTTCCCATTTGCTCTTTTCTGTCGAACTCTGATTGAATATCTCAATCATACTCTCGTACAAAACCTCAAACTGTTTGTGGAAATGTTTCAATATTTCTTGTAGTATTTTAGAATATTCTTTTTCGTTCGCCTTAACGTACGTTTCTTCTATTGTTTGAGGATTCGAGAAGTCAAATTTCATGTCTGATTGTTCTAAAACTGAGGTTACTGGAATTTTTCTACCAGCTTCAGGTTGTTTCACATGCTCGTCTACGTTAGTTTCTTTACTGTGTTCTATTTCAGATAGTTTCTGTTCAAGCTGAAGACTCTTCTGCGATTCCTTTGCTAGTAAATCCAGTGTTGATAAAATTTCTTTTCTGGAAAACAGAAAATATTTCACTATTAACTATCGTTAATATTTTATTTATCAATGGTATCAACTTTATGGAATTCCATATTAGAATAAGTCATAATTAAATTAATCAAAACGTGTGCACTTAGAAGAATATGTGAGGTGACAATGCATGACAGAATATGGAATGAAGCGATAAGGGATAAATATGAACTTAATGCTGATGGATTGAATGAGCACTCTGAAATGGTTTGGGCATGTAAAACGAAGTTAGTGGAATAACAAAGTAATTTAATGTCAAATATTCTAATAAAACTTTTGTTTTGATCGAGATTTGTTTATTTTTTCCTTCATTCATTCCATATGCCTAAACCATCTCATCTTCATTTTGCTCAACATATCAGCCTTAAGTTCACACTCATCCCTTATCTCTTTGTTCTGTATTTTGTCATACATTGTTACCCCATGTATTCTTCTACGTGCATGCATTTATACGGCTCTTTTTAGTCTTGTTCCACATCAACAAATGAATGAAGAAAGACTAATAAAACAAATATACAGTGCAAATGTGAGGTGTGGTATTGGAAGACCAAGGAAAGTATGGTTGAATCAAGTAAATTATATTTCGAAAGAAGGAAAAGTTAGAAGAGAATTGTAGGAGTTGTGCTAAACTCTAAGAAGTCTCAAATGTCTCTTATATTGTTTTTCTTAAATAAATAAAGATGCAATCAAACAGAAATAACGAACCTGGCTTCGGTAAGCATTTCCCGGAGCGAGTGCTGAGCTCCCTGCTGGGCCTGTATCTGCAGAAGCATCCTCATGGCGGGTTGGTACCACCCGGCCACGTGCCTAGCGTCCAGGGCTTCCAGCAGTCTCTCCAGACACACGGAGCTTAGCTCGCATGGGGACGTACTTGCTGTACAAATAGAAGTGAGAGTGAAACGTACATTTCAGACATACTTACATAGGCAAAGCAGACTGGAAAATATATATTTGGAAATATTAATGGAAAACTAGATAAAAATGCAACAGTTTTTATTTCAAAAATTAGATATTTACCTATATACTAGTATAGGACCTTCAGATTTATCTCTAATCCATGGAATAATAATTTGAAGAGAGAAAACCACTACTGACCTTTCTCCTTGATGGCATCCAGTATTTCATGCAACCCTTTCCTCAAACCTTCATTCTCGTCAATGACGTGCTGGTAGTTCTGTTTCATCCAGATGTACTCCTCGTTGTCCATCTGAGTCACATGGATGGGAGAGTCTAACTTTTCTGCTTGAGAAGTCCTGGAAAGTTATTGCAATTGCTTTAACGCGAATCTTTTTAAAAATGATTAAATTCACAAGACATTCTTCAAATTTTTTTTGAGCAGTATTGTGAGTAAGAAAATGATTTTGTTTGTTTTTAATTACTTGTTTAAAGGCTGGATTACTTTGTTTTAATTACTTGTTTAAAGGCTGGATTACTTTGTTTTAATTACTTGTTTAAGGCTGAAAATGATTGCCCAATTCTTAGGATACATAAACGATGAAACACTAACTGAACAAATATAGAATGCAAATGAAACAGTGATGTGAATGTAGGGCATGAATGTTTCAACTGAACAAATATAGAATGCAAATGAAACAGTGTTGTGAATATAGGGCGTGAATGTTTCAACTGAGTGATTAAGTATTTAGAACAAATAAATGAAATTTGTCATTAAAAAATGAGACAACTTCATCACAGGCCTTGCCTAGTGAAGTTGTTCTCTATATCCACAAAATGGAGGTTTTTTTTTGCATTGGTATGTACTTCCCCCATAAGCAAAAACGCAGCTAATGTCAAAAGTTAAGTTTTGAGAAAACTGTACTTTTATGTTTTTCATTGCTGCTTAAAAATGTCGCGATTCATGAACAAAAAAGCAATTAAATGTGATTCATAAGCAAAAACGCAGCAAAACGCTTAGGCACTTGCTGTCGTTTTTCTTATGAATCACATTTTTCTGCTTTTTTGCTTAGAAAAACCTAGTATTTTTTAAAATTAAAAAAGACATTACAGCCTTGATCAAAAAGCTTTAGGACCGGCCACCGTGTGGCGCTGTCAGTCACCCCATTGGAATAATTTTTTTTTGTTAGGTTACCACATCTGTCATTGACACTTCTCTCCAAATTTCAGCGTCATAGCTTGACATTTGTAAAAGTTACGCTGTACTGAGTACATCTACCTTTGTGCGTGTTTTCGATTTTTTTCAAAGTTTGAAAATGGCATCAACGAGTTTGCATAAAATTTTGTGTGAAAAACGAATTTAACGGTCCGCAGACCTTGGAAATGTTGGAGAAGTGTTTTTCGGTGGCACGAACGCATCAGAAGTGGTCATGAGTGGGTCGAGGATGACGAACGCAGTGGTAGGCCGTCGACGTCGAAAACTGATGAAAACATCGATAAAATCAAAGAAATGTTGGCCGAAAACTGACCATCAGAGAGCTGGTAGAGGACTTGAACATCGCTTATGGATCCGCTTAAAACATTTTGGTAAGTGATTTGGGCCTCCGACGTGTCGTTGCAAAACTGGTGCCGAAAGACCTCAATTTCTTGCAAAAAAAGAACAGCAGCAAAAAAAGAACAGCGAAAAACATGATTTCCGTCAGTTTTTGACCAAAAACAACACCAATACTATCCAGCAGCCTTTGAGTTCACCTGATCTGGCTCCCTGCGACTTTCTCCTGTTCAACCGACTTAAAAAACTGCTTCGCGGAACGCGTTACAGCACCCGAGAGGATGTCATGAAAAAATGGAAGACGGCTCTGATGGACATACCGAAAATTGAGTACCAGCGGTGTTTTGAGGATTGGATCCAGCGCTAGCGTAAGTGTGTTGCAGTCGATGGGGAGTACTTTGAAGGGGGCCATATCGATTTTGATGAATAAACTTGTATTTTCGATTTTATGAATAAAGTCCTAAACTTTTTGATCAAGGTAGTATGTCGATTTTTGTATTGAAATAAATTGTTTTCTGTATTATGGTTCAGAATTTGATATGGAATATTAGCTGCGTTTTTGCTTATGATGGCAGTGTACTTATGCTTTATAGTTGGCTTTTTCATGAAAATGATGTTAAATTGTAAATATTGTATTGAAGACAGTAAACAGACAATAACATTAATAGAAGGCATGTCAGAGGAAGACTAAGAAAAGTATGGTTGGATCAAGTGATCAAATGATATTTAGAAAGAAAGAAATGTAAAGCCAGGGAAATCATAGCTGTATTAGAAGATGGATGTATGTTAATATATAAACATACGATTCAATGATCAAATCCCCAGCTCCATCCTTGTGTTCCTCCTGCTCAAAAGCCTGCTGAGTGGCACTGTCCTCAGCCAGGATAGCCGCGAGGAAGTGCTCCGGGATCTTCACTCCCAGACTACGGATGTATTTGACCAGTTTCTTCACACATTTGTCCTTCTGTCTCAACTGAATTTGAAGGGATATCTTTTGTTCATCCATCGCGTTGATCTTTTTTAAAGCAGCATTGAGCTCTTTCTTCCGTTTTGCATGTTTTGAAAGGATGTCGTCTGTTGATATTGGCTGTTCTGGTGACATGTTGAGTTTTTTCCTGAAAATAAAGATTGAATTTTATATATTGATTGAAAACTTTTTGATGTGTATTATTATCGAGATATCAATCAGGCACCATGCTCATGGAACTGTGCTTCTGCGAAACTGACGATCTCAAAAAATATCTGTGAAAACTGTCACTAGTGAGGTTGTCAGTCTCACAGACGCATGAGGATGATGCCTGATTGACAGTTAAAATTGATAATCTTTATTTTTGATAGGTACGACATTGATTGAATGTCACCACACATGCATAGTGGTGGATCTTCTTTGCCAACCCTCTATCTGAAGAGATTTTCTTTTGATCTATCTATCTGAGGAAATATACCCATAGTTAATTAAGAGGTCTCCATATGGCCCAAGGTAGATGGTACCTCACTGGCAGGCATTTCGATGGCTGTATTCACAGGTGTTTTGTTCTAGCTCTCTAAGAATCAACATGCTCACTATCCGGAGAGTCTTCAAGGGGTTGTAGGGGATCGTAAAACTTCTGAGAGTCTGCAGTCATAGAAAAGAAATGTGACAGTGGGACAAAACAAAAATGTCAAGTAAAACAAGGAGGTGTAACAGACATGTGTTCCTGATTAAATCAAAAACTAGTATGCACTAGCGTGGACAATAAACAAGTGGGTGTGTGACTTTTGCAATTGCGTCTGCGCGGCACGCGCCCACAATATTAAAGTCACCGCACATCAGCTATAGTGACTGAAAAAATATCGAAAATACAGTGATTGGCAGCACCTTCATTCAAACTCAAGATTTTTTTCCCAATTTTTATTTTATAAATCTGTGGCGTACGGGCTGCATGAGAATGGATGGTGGACTGAAGTTTATCAGACCTGATTATACCTCTGTTGGTATTTAGCCATCTATAAGGTGTTTGGGATTGCTAAGTTGTTTGTGTTTCTCACTCCTGGATGCACCATATTGCGGCGGATACCGAAGGACATATCCCAACAATAATGTAGACCTTTTTCATTGAGGGTGGTCTGAGACATGCATCAATTAGGCAACTGTCTGCTTTGCATGGGTAGACATACTCTATACTGGGCTGGCATATTCGCCAACTGAGTAACAAAGAGTCAATTATAAGGCTCACAGGATATTGGGTTACGTGCTCCAAGTCGATCCAGTTAGTTTACTCAGAAGGTTGTTCCAGATGGAGATTTTTTGTTTGGTGTTACAACAGTGGATTCTGTCAGATTTTTTTTCAAAAAAGGAATCCATACCTCATGACAGAGTTTTCCAGCTGAACTTGGTCCAGAACATGCGTATACTTGTTGTTGTCTGCCACCAGTTTCTGGATGTGCTCATCCCTCACCTTCAGCTGCTGGCGGAGTTTCTTGCCTGTGGTCAGCGCTTCCTTCAGACCGCACTCACCACTCTCCAGATGGTGCACCTGTTTCAGGGTTTCAGCCAACTAAAAAAGCAACACAAATTGATGCCTTTATTCTTTGTATCATGTAAAAAGGTGAGAATAAATGTACAGTACTTAATAATGAATGAAGAAAGACAAAGAAAGAAATTTTGTATCCACTTGAATAGAATGTGAACTTAAAGATTAGAAAAAAGAGTTAATGGTAGTTTTAACTGTCTTGCGATACTAGAAGCACTAAGTTTATATGTCCCTGGTAAACATATACAGCAAGGAATCACCCTCTGTTCTACATACCAACGAATATAACAAATATCATGGCTAAACACTCAGTCATGTGTGCTATAGAGATATTGAACCAACTGAGTGACACTGTGAACATATTTTCAGTACTGTCTAGCAGCATGAGAAGAATCCAATCTGATATTTTTTCTTACAAATAAACAAATAGCAGACCCTCTTTATGTAACAGGAGAAATCTGCGCAAAGTGGTAAAAAAAATATTGAAAAGAGATTAATAAATGCTGTAGAAATTAGTGTACTGAGGGTAGTGTATGGAGTGACAATGCATGACAGAATACGGAATAAAGTAATTAGGGATGAATGTGAACTTAAGGCTAATGTATTAAATGTGGTTTGTATATGTGGAACGATTGAATGAGGAAATACCAATAAACCAAATAAACATTACAAACTTGAGTGGAAGGTGTGGTAAAGGAAGACCAAGAAAATTATGGTTAGATTAAGTAAATAATATTTTGAAAGAAGGAAATGTAAAGTCAGAGAAATCGTAAGAGTTGTATGAAAAGGTATATAAAGGAGGCGAAATATATGTGTAGAGTTTGAGATTATGACCTCTTTGTCTACCTCGACAGGGAAATGGTGTGATGGTATGTATAGTAAACTACAAAGTGAGGAATCATGTACCGTACAGGGTACAAATAGACTGTAGCGTGGGTACGTTGGTTGCTGCGCCGCGCTCGGAGAATTGAGGTTGCGAATTCCAAAGCGTAGATCCAGAAGAAGAAGGTAGTGGGTAGCGGGGTGGAGAGATTCCTCTCAGGCAGGTCGAAGTAGCGGGTCTCAAAGTAAAACACAGTAGAGTCGGTTGTTACTGAGAATATACTTTCCCTAAAAAGGGACCCTCCTTATTAATGGTCGGTCGGTCATCACAAGCGCCCATTACCCGCAAAATACAACAACTTTCGGGGTTTTGAGCGCTGCTTAAGCCGACCGGCCCGTGACCTACTCACGATGCCTCGCCCGCAAGTCCTTTATTTCCCTTGCGGTCGTGAACACGATCGGAGCCAAACAAACATAATTTACAAGAACTTTTTTCACTACAAAACACATATAAATTTTACAATAATCAAGAATTTCATATACAACATGTCAAGTATAAGGATTTACATCAATACACATGCAAGGGTGACCGCACACGTCTAATACAAATCAAGAAATCTGTCATTGGTACCACTTTGTTAGAGATGACTTTGCTAGCCAATTTTTAGCACTGTAATGGCCGATGATAAATACAACATATGTACCCATGGCCTCGCCAATCATTACTAGCTGATGGTACCACATGTGTATCACGATTCCGTCACTGGTTACTGTCTGGTGATACAACCTTTGTACTACGTTTTCGTCAACCATTATTGGCCGAAGGCACAACCCACGTGTCATTTTATTTTTCGACCAGAACGCAGGGGTCCCCAACCTTTTTCAATGAAAGGCTAAATATAATTTTTTTAGCATACTCGTACACATATGGTGGATCGTTGGAAAAAAAACGGAATGTAAGGCTTTTATTACAAAAAAAATACAATAAACAAAAAGTACAATTATTATTATAATAAAACCATAATAACAATCATTTTTGGTGAAAATAATGAGATGTTTGTTTTTATTTTTTTATTATTGTGATTTTCGGTTTTATGCTCGAAGTATCTATCCTTAACCTGTACACCATGTTAAAAATCAAATTCCACGAATCCTGTGCGCGGCACAATTTCGGCGTTTTTTAATTTCTAGGTTTAAACGCGTATTTTGTTTAGAACGACTGTTATTTGATTACAACACCAAGTAAACATGACATTCAAGTAATTTTCTGATAATAAATAATAGTCATTACTCTTAAGGAGACTCGTTAAATAAAGGAGATAAACTAAACATTACGTAAAATACACAAAGGAATGCTACAGATCAGATCACAGGCGTTTGTGCTTCCCGTGAGGAACACGTTAAACAATCTTACAAATGCTTATCCATTATTCTACATCGATATTTCCATTTTATTTATTTCATTTAGAAGTATGTCTGTTCTCACAAGTACTTCCAAGAATATAATTTATTCTGATTTTATTTCATACCCAACCACAATTATTATTACGGAGGGCGCTTGAAAGAAACCACCAACAATTAAGTTTTTATCTGGCATTTACCTGTGTAACCACGTGGTCTGTACAGTGTTAATAGGGATATACTGTATTAAGAGCATGGGACTTCAGTTTTTGCAGTATTTTTTTAGATCTCTGGCAACTATATGTTATAGTAACAGTTTTTAGATCTCTGGCAACTATATGTTATAATAACAGTTTTTACGTCTCTGGCAACTATATGTTATAGTAACAGATTTTAGATCTCTGGCAACTATATGTTATAGTAACAGTTTTTAGATCTCTGGCAACTATATGTTATAGTAACAGTTTTTAGATCTCTGGCAACTATATGTTATAGTAACAGTTTTTAGATCTCTGGCAACTATATGTTATAGTAACAGTTTTTAGATCTCTGGCAACTATATGTCATAGTAACAGTTTTTAGATCTCTGGCAACTATATGTTATAGTAACAGTTTTTAGATCTCTGGCAACTATATGTTATAGTAACAGTTTTTAGATCTCTGGCAACTATATGACATAGTAACAGTTTTTAGATCTCTGGCAACTATATGTTATAGTAACAGTTTTAAGCTATTTGGCTTGATCTGTCTCTGTTTACTCTCAGTTGTAATGAGTGAGTATTTACACTTTTGAGTCTCATGAAACAAGTTCTTATATTTTTGAGTTTTTATTTTGTCAAAATTTGGACTCTTTTTTGCTTTGCCTTAATACATACATTTTTATAGATTTCAGTCTGTTTTTAATGCAGCTGCTAAGTTGATATATGATAGTCAGTCACTTTTATCCATCTTCTGCCAACTGCGAATTTCACTTTGTCGTTACCCTTTTTACAATATCCCTTTTAAATCGCCTATTATGTTACATGTTAACATATTGCCAAAATAACAGAGCTCGTCAACCTGCTCCAGTTTGTACATGCATCGCAAACACATTTTACCACACCTCTTTCTATAACCATCAAATACAGTCAAACCTCGGGTCACAAACGCCTCTAGTCAACTTTTTTTTTGTTTTTTATATATATAATATACAATATATATAAAATATATTTTGCATTAAATTAACCCTCATTATGGCTCCCAAGAAAATGAATTTCGGTTTGCGAACATTTCGGCTCGCGAGCGGAATGAAAGAACGAATTAAGTTTGTAACCCGAGATACCACTGTATCTACGAGGCGTATCCAGAAAGTAAGTGTACTGAGGCTCTCACGACCGGATGGATTTTATTTTCGATATGTTGGCTACACTTCCGTGTAGCCTGACCCTTCCCCTACGCAACGAGACTGGTTCGAGGTCAGTACGTTGAGAAGTGTCGACGCGACAACACGTTTCGTGAAAAATGTCAAACCAATCTCCCGCCAAGTGCGAAATTTTGTAAAAAGGCAAGAGTTTTTGAGGCGCTGCAAACTCCATGGAGATGAATTTCTCCGCTCCATCGTTACTGGAGATGAAACTTGGGTTGCACACTACACGCCTGAAACCAAAAGGCAGTCTCAAAAGTGGCGTCACACCTCTTCACCCTCCGCCAAAAAGTTCAAAACCACAATTTCAGCCAAGAAAATCATGGCATCCGTGTTTTGGGACTGTCAAGGCATAATTTTAATTGAATATATGCCTCAAGGGGAGACCATCAACTCTGCAAGATACTGTGAGACCCTAAAAAAATTGCGGAGGGCGATTCAGAACAAGAGGAGAGGCATGCTGACAAAGGGAGTCTGCCTGTTGCACGACAATGCCAGACGGAACTGCTCGCCTCGTTTAAATGGGATGTGCTGAACCATCCCGCGCATTCCCCTGACCTAGCACCTTCAGATTACTATCTCTTTACCTCCCTGAAGCTGCACATGGGTGGAAAAAGGTTTTCAACCGACGAGGAGGTAAATGAGGAGGTGGAGAAGTGGACGGAGGGGTTGGCGGAAAACTACTTCGAGGAAGGCATCAAAAAGTTGATACCCCGCTTCACCACCTGCATTGAGAGGAATGGCGACTATGTCGAAAAATAGCTTACATATGTACTACGGTAACCACGTAATTTTTTTGTTTAAATAAAAAAAATTGTAACCTACAAAAATTCAGTACACTTAGTTTCTGGATATGCCTCGTACATACCTCTAAAACCTGCTCCATTTTCTCTGCATATATGATATATATGTCACAAAAAAAAATACTTGGAGTAAAATATTGATTTATTAAGAAAAAAATATTTAAAAAAGCACAAAAATACCTTCACATAAAGATGTAATATTTTCAAAGCCATATAAAAAATTGTACCTCAGCTTCTTTGATTTTCAAGCAGTCTTCTATGTCTTCTTTCTCCACACGGAACTTCTCCACCTCGATCTTCATGCTCTCCATCATATTACTGCCCTCCACACTCTCCTGCGATATGCCCAGCCTCATTCTCTCCACCGCTGTCTCCAGATCACTCTTCTCCTGTTTCAGTCTTCTGATTGTCTCGGCAGATTTGAGCATGTCTTTTGTGGCTTCTTGTAGCTTATTCTGTAAGTTTTCTATCTGGTCTTCATGTTGTTTTATCATCTGAAAAAAAAAATTATAACTTAATAGATATGAATATTGGGTGAAATGGCACAAGTGGCTAATTTACATGGTACAGTCAGCAACAAGCAGTCTTATTTTATCTTAACCCTTCCCTTACGGTGCTAAAATTGAAACGCGCGCTCCGGCATTGGGTAGTGAGTACGCGATCAAAAATTTGCGATTTTAAATCGGAAAAATAAGAACATTCATAGATAATCCCCTTAATTAATTATAATTGAAGTTAACAATTATAATAATTGGGATTTATTTGCTGAAAACATTAAAAAACCATCTGGCAACGCTTACGGAACGGGCGTAGGTCTAATCTATTTGCAAGCCCAAATGCTACTGCGGCGCAGAGCGGTAGTGGCTTACTCCCGGCGTGGCTTACGCTTGCGACGATTGAGACAATTGAGCTCCTCGCAATTCAGTGGAGTATGCAAGAGTGAGATGCGAATATAGTGTCGCGCTTCCTGCATACTCTTCACCTATCGTCAAGACCCTCACAGCGTTTAAATGCGAATTTGTTTCCGATCTTCACAAAATACCCACGATGTAGTCGATAAATTCTGATTATTATTAATATTATTTTTTAAATCAATGCGTAAATATATTATGGAGGAATACCTAAAATCTTAACCTTGTATTTATTATATTTATAGAGATATTGATGGTTATTAGAAGAAACCCAACACAGGGAAGGAAAGGTTAAGTAAAGTCCACCTTTAAAAGCTCCTAAATATTGATATCGTCTATAGACAGTTGTTACCAGTTTATTAGGGCGGAGGAAGTATTATATTGTACAACGAATTCAATACAACCTGGGACTTATTGCCTTGCGCCAATCTTTTCAAACCAACCAAGAAGATTATTAAAAAGGCCGTAAGTGAAATCTAGACTAGAACCCTTTTTAAAACAGATAAATCTACGCCAATCAAAGGCCTCGTACAAAAAACAGAAAACTCAAAATGTATGTATTCTTTAAATAGATATCGACAAAAGAAATTGTGTTTAAATACCCTATAACTTTACGGGATGTAGTGAGGTGTTAAGCAGAAGTACCTTGTGGACGGTACTGGCAAGTCTAGGAATTACCCAGTCTCTCGTTTGCTGACATCTCAAACTTTTCCCCTTTGGCTCCGAGTTGCTGTCAGTGATAATAATGAAATTAATATGTAATACCTTAGCAAAATGTTCTGGCTCTTTCTGAGTAACCACCGGAGATCTCTCTTGAAGACGGGTCACCTGATCCTGAAGTTTTTCAATCTCAAATTGTTTGTCATTCAAAATATCCTAAAACCAAAATTATTATTAGTGTTGTGTTATGCTGTCGAGATCATATTAAAAATAAACAGCAATGAACAAATCAAAAACCCATCCATTTATGTGGGTAATTAATTGGTTCCAGGAAAACCGCGAGTAAATGAACACCACGTAAATTTTCTTTTTCTTCTTTTAGGCCTGTTGGCCTGTTATGGTCCTGCATCACTGTTTCCCTTTTGTGACGTCGACTGCCAGCTGTCTTTCCATCTTTTGGGGGGGTCGTCCTGGAGGTCTGCTTGCATGGGGGATACTGTCCATGGCCATTCTTATGGCTCTTGGTTCGGTCATTCTGGATACGTGTTCGTTCCAGAACCTTCCTCTCTGTCGTCCCCATCTGACAATATCTTCAACTTCGCACATCCTTCGGATTTCTGTGTTTCGTACTCTATCATGAAGGGTTTTGCCAGCGATACTCCTGAGTACCTTCATTTCGCTGGTTCAAAGGAGATTTTTTTTTTATACCATGTAAATGAAGTCAATAAATACTATGTATTGAGTTGAGTCATGGAAAATTTGTGATGTAGTATATATTTAAAAAAAAATAACATATGACCGAAGTCATTTGTATCCTTATACCCCCGAATACTAGGCGGAAAAAATGCCTGTGTCATTTATGTCAGAGTAGCACAGCGCGGGGTTCAAACCGGCATTCTTCTGCATGGTTGTCCAGTACGTTACCATGAGTGGACTATGCATCTCAGAAATAATTTTCATTTTCAATAAAAAAAAAACAGCAATGATATCTTAACCAATTATATATTCCTCATTATTTGCGATGACTTGTTGCCATTTGTCAAAATGCTAGAGGGCAGTATATAAATTGTCTTTTTAATATTTTAAAGAGTCTTCACCCTCCAATCGTTGATCCTAGAGTCCATCTGCTGAGCAAATTCATCCAATTGGGAGTCCTGTTCTCTGTTGATGTTCATCAGCTCCCGCATCTGCTCCTTTAGAGACACGTTGGATCCTTCTAGCTCTTCTATCTTTTCTGGAACACAATATGGTGAATATTAATGGTATATGAAAAGCTGAATTTAAACTGATCACAGTCTACCATGATATAAGTGAGGGAGAAGATGAGATGGAGGAAAGTGATATGAGAGAAAATAATTTTAATCTGCTTTATGAACCACTGCCATTTCCTTTTATCGATAATGTTGCATGTCATGGTTTTATATCAGCCAGAGAGATAAAGAGAACTTTGAGCCCAGCCCCTACTTTAAAGCAGCACAAAACCATCAAACATGACATTATTTCTCTACTTGTGATTTTCGAACTTGTTTCTTAAAATTCAGTTTAAAAATTTCTAGAGCTAGTTTTCATGTCATCTAGTTTGTACTCAAGTTTCATAAAATTATTTCAACTACCATAAAGTTTTTCACTTAAACCGAAAATATTTGGAAAACCAATTGATCAAAGAGACAATAGAAATCTATAAACATCTAAACAATATGAGAGACAACAGATTCCACCTGAAACCAGCATGGTATAGATCATTTAGCCTGAAGAGTAATTTTGCAATAGTGTGAGTAACACTCTGTATTATACAACTTGTGTAGTGGTATTGGTTTTAGAATGTTACATGATTGGTTTGCGCAGAGCAGAGCGCACGTTTGTATTGTTGTTAAAATACTCGGTGATTAGAAAAACACTATCATGTCGGAAAAGGAAATTAGGAAAGAGAAAACTGCTTACGGGCCAAGCAAAGGGGATTGTTTTCAATTTTGGTAATGATTGATAATAATTAGGGATCGGACGAAAAGGTGCTGCAATCTATTAGTGCGATTTTTATCTAATGTAATGTATAATTAAAAATGTTTCCAAAGCTTAATATGTACTTTGTTATAACTTCAAGTTTCTTCAAATTTAGTATCACTCCATCCCATCCACTATTATTTTAAAACTTTTTATTTGGCATTGTAATTATGATACATTAATATGTTAAATAAATAATCTTACATACATTTTATTTTTATGTGCAATCTAATTAAAGCTGACGAACATTTTTACTTTATAATACTTGTACTTATATTTATTTTTAATTTTGAAAAATTCCATTATTGTTATTTAATGTTTCCTAGAATCTGCCATGCCTAAACAATTAATATGTGAAATAAACTTACTTTCATTTTATTTTTATGATTATTACAATTTAAGCTGACATCATTTTTAATTTACAAAACGTGTGTGTTCATTTCAATGTTTGAATATGAAATATTATTTTTATATTTTTTTGCTTTTACACTTCATTAACCCTTCCCTTACGGTGATAAAATTGAAACGCACGCTCCGGTGTTGGGTAGTGAGTACGCGATCAAAAATTAGCGATTTTAAATCGGAAAAATAAGAATATTCATAGATAATCCCCTTAATTAATTATAATTGAAGTTAAAAATTATAATAATTGAGATTTATTTGCTGAAAACATTAAAAAACCATCTGGCAACGCTCACGGAACGGGCGTAGATCTAGTCTCGTTGCCAGCTCAACAGCTACTGCGGCGCGGCAGGGTTGGTGGCTAACTCGGGCGTGGCTTACACTTGCGAGGTTGAGACAATTGAGCTCCTCGCTATTCAGTGACGTATGCAAAAGTGAGATGCGAATATAGTGTCGCGCTTCCCGCATACTCTTCACCTATCGTCAAGACCCAAGATCGAGGCACTCACAGCGTTTAAATGCGAATTTGTTTCCGATATTCACGAAATACTTACGATATAGTCGATAAATTCTGATAATTATTAATATTATTTTTTAAATCAATGCGTAAATATATTATGGAGGAATACCTAAAATCTTAACCTTGTATTTATTATATTTATAGAGATATTGATGGTTATTAGAAGCAACGTGTAGAAGATACCCAACACGGAAGGAAAGGTTAAAAAAAATAAAGTGACAAGTTTTTGTAAATGCACTCACACTATTGCAAAATGACTCTTCCGGCTGAACGATCTATACCTCATAATCAAATCAAAGTGACGACTAAATGAAAATGAACAACTACTTCAACCTCAGTGGAAGCTGCGCACTTGTTCTCCCGTAGTGGGACAGACCCATACGCTTCACATTGTGGTTGCGAACCGGGACGGACCCATACACTTACGTTATGATTGAGACTCCACTATAGTATCTGGCGAGCATTCACATATGGCAAAGTTTATTATAAAAAAGCCCTGAAGATGAAAATTGAAAAGTTTTTGAAACATCCACATCATAAACTAACCCATTAAGTACAACACTCCAAAAGACCTTAGACAACTAATCACTAAAATTGTATTACTATGGCTGGGCTACCAAAACTAATTACATTTTAAGTCATTGGTAGTTATATGTTATGTTGTCTATACTTGAGAAAATGTAGGATGGTCCCTGTGACATTAGAAATGTCATGTCTCAAAGGGATGGGATCCTAATTTTCAATATACTGACTTTCTAATATATTGTATGATTTGTATCTATCTTTAAATAGGCCAAGATCCACTATGAATTAATACTAAATACGAACATTTAATTTTAGGTATAAAAAAATCGAAAATCCAATTATCATATACCCCATCCCTAGACAATGCAGACTAACGTAGTGACTTTTGACAAACGTCACCAAATATTATTTGATTTTAACAGACTGCCACATTTTTGCTAATTTGTAACAAGATGTATTAATTTGTCATTATTGTTAGTTTTATGTAATGTATTTACTTAAATAACTTGCTATTTATTAGAATCGAGGCTTATATTAAAGTTGATAAAATAATTAAAATTACTGAACGTCGTTACAAGGTTGTATTGGAGAAATTTGTGAACTGTCACAGGGACCATGTTACATTTTCTCAAGTATAGTTAAAAAATTGGTCAGTCAGGGGTAGTTTGTGGTAGTATGATCATGATTAAGTGATAATTCGCTTTACGCGGTCTTATTTAAGGGAGTAAAATGAATCAGTTGATTAGATCACGAAACACAAAAATAATCTTACCCTTTAAATGCTTATTCTGTCCTCTCGTATTGGTAATGGAAAGTGATAAATTCTTTATATCGAAAGTGGCTTCCGAGAGCTTTTCCTTCAGATGGTTTAACTTGTCCCTCAAGATTTTATTTTCTTCATTTATTGCCTGAAAAAAATTACATTAAACTATGAAAAAAAAAACCCTCAAAATTGGTGTACTCCGTGTTGAACAAACATGATGCTTGCACTACAGAAAGGATGTGCATTTATGTCATTGATATAAATGCACACCTTTTCTGCAGTGCAAGCGTAATGTTTGTTTAGTACAGACTACACTCATTTAAAGCTGTGATAAAACATCGTATTGTTGGATTTTGATCTTACATTATTGAAACAAAAAATATAATTTTAAATACAATAATGTGGGGTATCAACAATTCTTGGATATTGGTAATTGTATAAAAGATGTGAAGAAAAAGATCCGAGAATAAATTATGTGAAATCCAGTCATGGTGATGGAAAAGGGAAAAAGGAAAATTAAATGCGATGTATGGGTGAACAATGAAAGATTGGAGCAAGTTGAGGAATTCTGCTTAGATGTGGTTAGATTGGAGCAACCTTAAGGAAAGTCCGCTCTTTAAACGGTGCCATATAAAATGTCATTTTATTATTATTATTCTGCTATTTGGGTAGTATTTTCTCAGATGATGGAAGAGTTACAATAAATATCGAAGTGTTTAGCGAATGGAAATAAAATCAATAAGGTATTAAAACATATAATACTTGTACCAGACAGCATCAAAATCCGCTAAGATGGTAAGTCCACAAAAGTATTAAAATACAATTAACAACTTTGATGTGTGGAATTGAAATGAGGGCGTGGATAAAACTGAAAGGAGTCTAACAAATCCTATATAAACTGAAAATAATATATGGGGTGACAATGTTTGACAGAATACGGAATGAATTGATTAGGGGTGAATGTAAACTTAAGGCTAATGTGTGGAGTAAGATGAAGCAGGACACTCAGATATGGTTTAGGCATGTAATCATAAACCTTCTCATACCTGTCCTACGATTTCTCTGGCTTTTTATGTTTCCTTCTTTTAAAATATCATTCACTTGATCCCTTCTTCTTCTTCCTAGTGTCATGTCCAGTTCCCCCAACGTTGACTATGACCTGAGAGTAAGCATCTTTGTCCCCGGCAGCCCGAAAAAGATCCCCAACGCTCCTTATACCAGTCCAATCACGTATATTGTCGAGCCAGGAGATTTGCCTCCGGCCAACAACTCTTCGACCCTCTATTTTGCCTTGGATGATCAGGTACGGTAATTTGTACTTTTCTCCTCTAAGTACATGACCCAAATAGGACACCTTTCGGATTTTAATATTAGTCAGCAACTCTCTATCAACTTTGGCTCTTTGAAGAACTCTTGTGATGCTGACCATATCCAGTCAGGGTATCCGTAGCACTCTCCGGTGTATCCACATTTCGAATGCTTCCAGTAGGTTCATACTACCAACTTCGAGGGTCCATGATTGCACTCCATATAATAACACTGACCAAACGTAGCATTTGACTAACCGTTGTCGAAGTTTCAAGTTTAGATTATCATCCCAGAATACGCTCTTCATTTTATTAAAAGCCGCACGAGATGTTTCAACTCTGCACTTGACTTCGGTTTCTGGGTCGAGGTCTTCCACTAGGATACTTCTGAGGTATTTAAATTTTTTCACTCTCTATATCTTGATCCCTACATACTTTTTTTGGTCTTCCTGTACCCCACCTCCCACTCACATTTGCATTGTATATTTGTTTTACTAGTCTTACTTCATTCATTGTTATCTAAAAAGTACCTCGCTCAAAGCCTATGATCATATGACAAAGAAAAATAAAGTGAACCTGTATATCTCCAAGCAATTCCTTGATGTGGGCATTCTTTCTCTTTAGACCATCACCCAGCTCCTTGATCCTGTCCATCTGAGAGATGGGGTCTGGTGATGAAGAGCTGTCGTCATCCTTTTCCCTCAATAGATTGGCTATCTGCTCCTCCAGTGCTGATATCTTGAAGTTAAGCTGGAATAAAAGAAAATTATAATACAATAACTGATAATTTGCTGGAAAGATATTTAAGTTTTTCTTTTCTGACTGTATTAACACGTTCACTGCGTATAAAATACTTAATGTCATACAGAGATGCTGAAAATTCGCAATTTTTTGAAAACCCATAACTTTGTTAAAAATCTAATTCTACTTTCTATTGAAACATCATATACAAGTGTATTCCTTCGTGTCTTCAAAACACATGAAACCGGCGACGAATCCTTATCAGGAGACGTTTATGAGTGCACTAAACATTCAAGGCTCCCATGTCCATACAAAATATTTGTATGGACACGGGAGCCGTGTTCGACGCAGTGAATATGTTAACACATTTGGTTCATATAAACTTTTGCTGGGTGTTAAAAATGCCCATTGCCATTATATTAAGAATTTCTTTACATTGACTCAAAAATAAGTGGCCTAATGACACTGATAGGGGTTGTAAGCAGGGCCGTCTTAAAACACTTTAATGCCCTGGGCTAACATTATCAGGCACCCTTTTTCATAATTTGAAAATAATCTAATTTTTATTTTTGTATAAGAATACTGGAATAATTATTTTATATTAGATTGATTCTAATACAATTTTTATCTTTCATTAAATTGTTTTATTCAATTTTAAACAGAGTTTAGTACAAGTTATATGTTTTTCAAATTGAGCGGTTTTTTAATTCTTGAATAAAACACACAATTTGCTTTGATTTCAAAAAACTTTTTATTGGTCATTAAAGTATAATGTATGGCATTTAAACACAAAAAACAACATTCACCAAATGTCCACCTCTTGCAGCTCCACAGATGTCCACTCTTTTGTCAAAAATTTTTATGACATTTTGGCATAATTGCGGTTCTAACTGACCAATAACGCGAATAATTTTGTCCTTTAGCTCGGGAATTGATTGAGGATAATTTTTATAGACCTGACTTTTCACGAACCCCCGAGAAAATAGTCCAACTGTGTCAGATCACATGATCTTGGTGGCCAATTAACATCACCGTTTCCGGAGATTACAATAAATAAAATAATTCAACAATTTGAACGCATTGTTGTGTTGTATACGACTCCATTTTTATAAATGTCATACATTACACTTCTCAAATGTCACAAGACCCAAGCAAGTTCGCGACGCCATCTGTGTTTTATCCAAGAATTAAAAAAAACGCTCAATTTGAAATACCCTTTACATCAGGGGTGGCCAAATCTTTTGGTTGTCGGGCCACATTGGGCCACAATAAAAAAGCGCAAAATTAAATAGTTTTTTTTATTAGGAAGGGAAATGGCATATCTGTGGTTCGTGTTTACTGGTGCGGTAAATCCTGCTATGACCCCCCCCCACACATTTTGCAAGTAAAAAATTGTATCAATGCAATATTAAATACAATAAATTCACATTATCAGGGTCAAACTTAGAAGCTGGTGCCCCACTATTGTTTACAAATTTTTCTTGACATTTCGGTTTATTAACAAAGCAGCGAATTTTTTTTAATCATATTTTTATCAATAAACATATTTCATATACCATAAAACAATTTTTAAAATACTCCGCGGGCCGGATAAAACTTCACTGCGGGCCGGATCCAGCCCGCGGGCCGCCATTTGCCCAGGCCTGCTTTACATGCATAAAATAATATGTAAATTTAATATAATCTCATCTAAATAAAAATTTGAATTTTTCTGCAAACTTGCAAGGAAGATACTTAGAGAAGAAACTTTTGATGAGAACACTACACACTGATCTAAAACTTACCTTTTCTATAACTGTTTTATTAGTTTCAATGACATTTTCTTGCCTTTCAATTTGTTCAGTCAAGTCTCGAATTTCAGGGGAACCTAGAATTAAATAATTTATTTATTACACGCATGGTTCAGAAAAATACTGTGAGAATTTATCAAGTAAACCTTTTTGTAATTTTGATACCATTATAAGACATGTTTCAATAAAAAAATTTAGTTAAGACATGTTTCAATAAAAAAAATTAGTTAAGACATGTTTCAATAAAAAAATTTAGTTAAGTCATGTTTCAATCAAATAAAAAACATACAATAGTCTTCCCTTATCCAGTTACCAGTGTGTCAAACTGCAGTTTGAAAATATTAAACGGAAAATTCCATTCCAGTCTGGTTTTCACTTAGGGCCCATTCAAAACATCTTTTTGGTTGGTTGAGAAGAGATTGCCACATGACAATAAACTCGCCAGGTTAAATAAGAAAATAGGAGTGGTGAATTCTAAATGTGGATGTGGAGTGGGCCACCTTGTACATTATATGTACAAGTGGAGCCTAGCAGAGCCGCCTTTCTGTAAGTGCAGGGAAATCTAGAACATGGGCCATATCGTACACAGCTGCCCACTCTAAAAGTTTCCTGGAAGATTGCAGGAGCTATACAATCTAACTCCGGATGCTGTAACTTGGTTGGAGAAGACACACTGCTTGTGAGGGCCAAACGCAGAAGAAGTTGTTAATTTCTAAGACTGTGCCTTATTTAATCAAATAAACTTTATCATATGTACGTATTATAAATACAGAAATTATATTTTCAAACATAGTTGAATTAGATGTTGTTCCTGTCAGCAATCTAAAGATTTCAGAAGAGACCCTCACATCCTTCTTTATGCTTAGAAGATAGTATCCCAATATGTCCAGAAGAAACTTTGAAGAATAGTCATGGGTAGAAACCGCACTCCCGCAAGTAGAGATAATGCAATAATTTCTTTTGGACTTTATGCACCATTTGCAAGTTACGAATCTCACACAATCTCCCGACCAATGTAATATAAAAGGAATGTAATATTATATTATACTCCCGACCAATGTAATATTATACAAATATCACCTTTTCTCGGAATATTCAGTTGAAGCACAGCTTCCATTTCTCCCTGTTTAGTGGCCAACTCATCCAGTTCACTTGTGAGAGATTGCACCTGGAAAAAAACGTTATTATTTTGCTTTAGTTGACTCTACTATATAGGCCTGTGATGGCCAAGCTTAATGTCATCAAGAGCCACATATAAGAATCTTGAAAATTTCGAGAGCCGCAATATGTTTTTGGGGTACTTATAACAAATCACAATTTTAAAAATCATTCATTTTTGTATAAATTATTACATCAGATGTGTAGCAAGGGTGTAGGGCAGATGGGGTCATTTGCCCCTGGGTGCTAATGTGCGAGGTGCTTTTAGGGGCCCATCAAAGGCTCCGGTAGGAGGCAATTGTGTTTTTTTGGTTGTCAGGTGCTCAATTGCATCTGAATGTTGTTGTAAGAGTCAATCAGGGTTGGCACTAGAGTCTAATAGTCTGTTTTTAATTCACAATATTGTGAGGGTGTTTTTATTTGTGTAGAAGTCGTTTTTGGTCTGTGGAGAAGTGTGTGAGTTTCCTCGAAGAGTCTACTTTCTAAACAGTGCCATATAAATTGTCCTATTATTATTATTACTAGCTGAAAAGTCCATCCAAGGATGTGTGAAAACAATTACTAAATACTCGTTAATTGTTACACCTACTAACATTCTATCATATCACGCCATGTCTCTTATGAAGTAGGAATAGAGAATCGAGAACCAAACATTCCAGTCCTTACAGACATTCATCGCCTCTACCACATCCATAGTTCATCTCATACACCACCTTCTATTTTTATACTTTTCAATTTACCCTCTTTCAATATTTAAGTTACAGGCTTCTTCCATGCAACTTTTGGACATCCTCTTTTCCTTACTCCTCTTCATTCAGCCATATGTATTTCCTTAGTCGTGCTATCCTCAATCATCTTTCTTACATCTTCATTCTTCCTTATTATGATATTTCTAACTTTATCTATCAATATTTTCCCACATATTTTCAAATATCGCATTTCAACTGCAATATCAATTTCATTTTATTACAGTCTTATTTCATTTTTAACCCTTCCCTTACGGTGCTAAAATTGAAACGCGCGCTCCGGCGTTGGGTAGTGAGTACGCGATAAAAAATTAGTGATTTTAAATCGGAAAAATAAGAACATTCATAGATAATCCCCTTAATTAATTATAATTGAAGTTAAAAATTATAATAATTGAGATTTATTTGCTGAAAACATTAAAAACCATCTGGCAACGCTCACGGAACGGGCGTAGGTCTAATCTATTTGCAGGCCCAAAAGCTACTGCGGCGCGGAGCGGTAGTGGCTTACTCCCGGCGTGGCTTACGCTTGCGATGATTGAGAAAATTGAGCTCCTCGCAATTCAGTGGAGTATGCAAGAGTGAGATGCGAATATAGTGTCGCGCTTCCCGCATACTCTTCACCTATCGTCAAGACCCAAGGTCGAGGCACTCACAGCGTTTAAATGCGAATTTGTTTCCGATCTTCACAAAATACCCACGATGTAGTCGATAAATTCTGATTATTATTAATATTATTTTTTAAATCAATGCGTAAATATATTATGGAGGAATACCTAAAATCTTAACCTTGTATTTATTATATTTATAGAGATATTGATGGTTATTAGAAGCAACGTGTAGAAGATACCCAACACAGGGAAGGAAAGGTTAAACAAGACTTTAAATACGTGCAGGGTATCATTTTGAAAATATTTCTTTTTGCACAACATTTCTTGTGAGCACTGAGTTCGATCCGAACATTAAGATGCCTTGATAAGGAACATTTAAAATTTTCACTTAGGCCGTGGCCACACCAAAATGCTTCGTTAGGTGCTAAGCTAGATTTTACGTGACTCATATACTAGGTGACTTCATGCCTGGCCACACCAAAGTGCTATGCACAAATTCATTTGACAGTTGGGAGCGGTTGAGTCAACACACGATGTCACTCTCAAAACTAACCAATTTCATTACAACTTATCATCTTTATTTACTTTCTGTACAACTTCATTCCAAAGTGATTTTATTACAGGTACATTTTTCTATAATTTGCTCGATGGGTTCCACAAAGGCTCCCTTTTATACACAGCTGTTTTATGCACATTCAAACTTCCGCCATCTTGTAAATTAACCAACACATCTGTTCGCTAGGAGATTCACTCGATGACTAATCGTCATGCAACGTGGCGCGAAGCGTGCAGTGTGGCCACTGCGATAGTATGCGGTACGTTGGTTCGCTAGGATATGTCGCCTAACTCGCAACATAGCTCTAAGCATCAAACGAGGCTCCTTTCTGTGTGGCTGAGGCCTTAGGCATTGGAAGACTGTCGTACTTTTGACAATGCAACATATAACTGGTCATAGACGAATACAAGCTCTAGTAAGAATAATCCTTTTCCAGTGTAGCGTCTTGTATTTCTGTATTTACTTGTACTCGGAATTTAGATTGCGTTATGTAAAAAATTTAAATGGTCAAAATCAACCATAAATGAATAAATAAATAATAATCAACAATAAGTAAAAAGTAGAAACCTATTTTTCGTTCATATATTTTCAGTAAAGGACTACATATAATGGAGACACGACAAATAACATGCAAAAAAAGATCCATATAATTTGAGTATCCGCTTGAAATTACTGTCTTTTTTTCATATATCAATATATATATACTTGTCATGTAAAGGACAGGCACTGCGTGGTGGCTAGTAGCCTTGACAGAATGGGTATTATGGAGAATTCCGGCTGCGAGTGTGGTATCAATAATAAAACTATAGACTGTGTATTTTTCGGTTGTCCTTTGCAAGACGATTTGATTTACTAAAAGCCGTATCTTTATCACGTACAGGGAATGTTGTGTTTCTTCTTTCTTCGCAGAACTTTCCCACGTATAGATCGATTGTAAAATTTTTGAAGCTTAATCAGTTGAAACTTAATTTTTTTTAGAATTGGCATTTTTTTAAATTAGTTTTACTAAATTGACTTATATAATTGGGTAATGATTTTAATTTGGTGGTACAAATCATCTTAGTTTGGGTGGATTGCCCATTAGAAAAAAACTTTAAGGAAGAAATACCGAATTCTAACAAAAAAAGCTGACACACAAGTGTCATTTCGAAGGCTATCCTCAAAAATCGGGGGCGATTTATCACCTTACATTATAATTATGCTGTATAATGAATGAGGCAGGATAATATTAGTATTTTAAATTCAACCCTAAGGGTGTTTTTAATAGTTACTTCCTCCAGTTATCGGCATACAATGGTGGTAATTACCCATAATAACTAAAATAATAAATACCTGATCCCCTTTGTATCGTAATATTTCTTGAGAAACAATAAATAATTCTTTCATGTCACTAAAACTTATTTCGATATCTCCCGTATCGACACTCGTTATACTCTCGAATATTTTCTCTTTGTCCTCTTCCGTAATATCTTCATGGTTGAATGAAAGTATTGTTTTCCAGTCCATCAGCACCATTTTTTAAATATTTAAATCAACAACCAAAAGTAAAACAGCGATTTCTTTGTTATGAAAATTTTATTTCAAATGTCAAATTTCGGCGCCATGACAACAAAAAATGTAAACAAAAAATAAAAGTGTTTCCATATGCTAAAAATTTATGTTTGTCAAGTACTTACATAAATCCCATATATAATATTATACAAATGTAAATGTTTATATTTTCCAATCGGCGTAAGCATAGGGTAACTAGATTTCAGTTTATGTAAGCCCTGAGATTGTGAGTAAATAAATCTCTACAATGGGAAATAGAAGTTGTTTATAGAAAGAAAAAAAACAAGCAAATAACACAAAAAAAATAAACCCTTTCTGTTTAAATCTTTATAGGCTGGTGGCTAAATATTTAGCCACCAATCATGATTACCAGTGCGCAAATGTGACAAGTGTCGAATATTATAACCAAAAATGTATCCAGGAATGGGTGTCCATATATTGAGCCATAAAATTTACTATAACTGTGTCTATATTAGTATACAATGTATAAAGGGTAAAACGATGGACTTTTCTTTAAATAAAGTACAATAAAATTGGAACAATTTTTAATGATCAATCAAAATAGTTATGGTAACTAATGTTTTATTATAAAATAGAGGAAAAACTAGAAATTTTATGAATAATAGCTATTTGTGGCGATCATATGAATTGTATTTTATTTTCATTGATATAACGGACTTATGGTTATATTAATTTAGACATTATGTATTACAAAATTGCCATAACCCGGAGCCCGGAGAGACAGTGTTGAAACTTTAGGAGCTGTTGTTGCTTAAAGGAGAGATGATGAGGATGGTTGTTGATAAATAAAAACTCGTCGAAATCGGAATGTGTAAAGAGAAATTTTATTGACAAACGTCGGTATTTATAATGTGTTCGAGAATGATTATAGGTAAACCCTGAGTGCTGGTCATCCTAGGTAAGCAGAGAAGACAGAGTGCCAGCTTTTTCTATAGTGATGATTTTTGTGACGTTATTAGTAAGATACTTGATTTTTTCCTGGAGATTTTGGGTTTTATTCCTGATGGAACTCGAAAACATAAAAAGGGTGCCAGTTTAGTTACACTACTTACTCGCAGTAGATGTGTGGGAGTGTTTCTGCCTCAATACATAAAGTTGTATTGGGTGTAAAGGTTTGGACCACCACCATAGCAGTACAAAAATTGACCTCGCCTGCGTGTGGTGCACCAACCAAAAAATCAAGAAAAAGGGAATTACACTTATAATAATTTTCCATTGCATAATTTTGATCCAAGTTGATTATTTTCATTCAACATTAAAACCATTTTTTTTGGTTTTCATCTAACACGCCTTTCATTTACATTTACATTGTAAAAAATTTAATCGGTATCATGTCACTCATTCGTTCTACACTAAACATCTGTATAATGAAATCTGTAGAAGATTGATTGTATATTGGAACTTAAATATCAGGAATGGCAACATTTTTTATTGACGGAGTAACTCAAACATACGTAGAAAACAAGTTAAAATCATCTGAGTTTCAGACTACAAAGCCTCTTGTTGCGAACAGAGCAAATATACCTGTATATATTGATAACACTGATCCTGTTGCATGTAATAAACATTCTTTGGAGTGTAGGAGAAAATATTAAAACTTTATAGAAAGAGAAAATGTCTGCAATATTCCAGCCATAAGGAAGTGCCGCCAAATTCAAATTGTTTTCTTAGCAATTCGTAATTTGAATCATTTGTAAAATTTGGTCTCTTGAATTCTGAATTAACGGACTTTTACTATAATTGCATTTTCAATTCATTCAGTTAAGATGGCTAAATATTATTATCTAAAGATTATTAAATTTAGAAGGAATAAAAACGCTTTTTGTTATATTAAGTATTTATTTCTTATTATTGTTAAGGTTTTGGTCACCAATACACCAAACTGTAAACTGATCTTGATGGAACTTGAATTGTAATGGATCCTTTGTCTTTCTCATTGATTGTGAGAGTTTTGTTGAAGTCAAATCTGGAATCAGAAAATACATTTATTTTAATAACACCACTGTCGAGATATTGTTAAAGTAAGTCATATTTTTGTAGAAAATTGATTTTGATTTGCGACTATCTTAATCAATCAACACACACTCATAAAAAAATCATTATAAAAGCCCAACAGAAAGAAAAGAATTAACTTACGGATTATAAAATACAATTGTGATTCCATTATCTGGCCTTAAAAATGCCACATGATCTATGAATCCTTTAAGTTGGTCGACATGTACTCTTTTTGATCCTCTCGGTATAAACTTGCTGAAGTGTCCCATTGCGTAAAACATTGGCTGTTTCAAGAATTCATCATTCTCTGGTATCACAATAATAGCTGCATCAACATAGTTGTCGAACCAGTTTGGTCCACCTTGCCGGCTCAAAGCTAAGTTCCAGTCTATCCAACCCACAAACCAATGGTTTAATTCCTGTAAAATATTAATATTCATTAAAATAAAAAAATTCAATAGGAATACGAAAGTGTGACTTGCATATTCTAGGTATGAAGCATTGCATATCTAGAGCAGGGGTCTCCAAATTACGGCTCGTGGGCCAACACCGGTATCACGGTATGCAGTCCGTCATAGTTTATTTTGATTACATTGTAAAATTTACAGTGTAAGTAAATCATACAAAATAATAATCAGATGTTTTTATTTAACCCTGAGAGCGCTACGAGAAAAAAATATGATTGTCTATCTAGTGCTGAGATATATTTACGATTCGGACGTTCGTGATAAATATTTATTTTAAACAACAAAAAAACAAAAAATATATATTTTTACAACATAAATATATTTTAGAATATGTACCCTTGTATTCTAAATGAATGATATTCATTTAGAATACAAGGGTAGAACAAATTTCTTCCACTGCTATAGCAGTGCGCCGATCTCTCAGGGTTAACGACCAATTAAGAAACACAATAACTGACATACATAATGAAATTGAACATTTTAACTGTAATTAATGAAATGAGATTTATCCTAAAAACTTACAATAAGTGACATACATAGGTAATTCACATAATGAAATTAAACATTATATTATATAATAATTATGATTAATGAGATTTATGTTTGCTGTAACTTTCCACTGACAATTGTTTGCAGTTGTGGATCAAGTTTACTAGTGGAAATTATCAGCAGCGACTTCAAATGCTCATCAGTTAATTTGGATTTGTAAATATTTTTTGTATATTTAATTTTGGAGAATGTTTTTTTACACAGATAAGTACTGCCGAAAGCGGAAAAAAGCCACGAGTAAATTTATGCAACTGATCAAACTGTGTGAGTGGAAGACTCATATAAAAATCCCGCAATGATGACTTTAAATATTTTTCTTAAAAAATATCGCTACACCAAGCGTAAGTACCAACCGAAATTGCGAATGAAGCGGAGTCCACCCCGCACCCTGCGCCATAGATATCTCACTCGCCGGCTAGACCCAATACGAAAATTTGCGCGTAATTCAAAACTATGATATATGAGTTAGCTAGGTCTTGGCCCTTGGGACTAAGTGGAGAAGTCAGTGTGGCCCTTAGGCTAAAAAGTTTGGAGATCCCTGATCTAGAGTATAATCTTGTGGACTTACTGCAATGTGGCAACATCTACATATCAATAAAATCGGTAAAACGGTTTGAATGTAAAAAAATAGAATTGAAACCCCTTTTTTATGGAAAATTTTCAAACAGTTAATAGTGAAAAATTTTCCTTCGGATGTTTCTATTTTGATTCCTAGTGGTACTCAAATAAAGGTTAAAAGTATAGTTTTACCCCTTTCGAAATATTAAAGTACCATTCACTCTAATACATGCTCTACTTTCAGCATATAATGATGCAATATCACGTATTAATTTACATTTAACACCATATTCATAAAATATTTTCCATAGCTTGTTCCTTATCACGTGGTCATATGCTTTTTCCAATTCCACAAAGCTACAACACACTATTTTATTTTTTTCACCTGGTTACTTTAAAAAAAATAGATATGACTGAAGTCATAGGTATCCTTATGCCTTTAAACACTAGGCGGAAAAAATGTCTGTTTCGTTGAGGGGAGTAACACAGTGCGGGGTTCGTACCGACAACCTTTTGCACTGAAGTCCAGTAAGTTACCGCGGCGGCCATGCCCCTTATCATTAAATCTTTTTAGCTAACAATTATGAGATAAACTAAGTCTATAATTACCTCTAATATATCTCGGATATACATTTCAGCTCTCATCCAAGAACCAAGTTCAACTTTTTCCGTCTGCCAAGGTTTATCACCTGGAATAAATAAAAAATGTTTCTTGAATCTTCGAAAAGACTATAGTTTCACTTTGTGGTGGCATTTTTACGTAAAAAGGAAAAATAAGTAAATAAAAAACTAATTTTATATTTTGTGTTCACCACAGGTTTAATTTAGGTTCAAAACTAGTTTCGAAGACCACCGTCTTCTTTGTCAGGTGAATATAAACTAAGTTGCTAAAATATATTCTGTACAAGTGTAAATAACCTAATATAAAAGAGTTGAGGTAGGGAGTTGAGGTAGTTGAGGTATTGATCTTTAAGACAGGGGAGGATTTTAAATTGGGAACATATTAAGCAGAGGGCTATTATGGAAATTAGTTTGGTTATTGATTGTCAAGATGTAATCCCCCTCGGTTTATATATAGAATCCTCAAACCACAGCAGCTTAGTTTATATTCACCTGACGAAGAAGACGGTGGTCTTCGAAACTAGTTGTGAACCTAAATTAAACCTGTGGTGAACACAAAATATAAAATAAGTTATAAATTTTAATTAACCTATTTTTCCTTTTTAAATAAAAAATGGGTTATTAAGATTTGTCAGTATGTAACATTACTTCAGTATTAGAAGAACTCTCTCATCAACCTTTAATGAATAATTTTGTTAATGCATAGTTGTTCGTCTCATTTGTGGTAGCCATCTTGATTAAACTTATCCTTGACTATGAATCAGAACTTTGAAAGATCAGGGACAGTTTAAAAGTTGGTTAGTTTAATATTTGCATGCAACAGTTATTCGAGATAAGGATCTTAGGGATATGGGTCTTGAATACAGTGCCAACTATTTGGTGCATGCATCCAGTGATGTGTTGGAGCCATTTGGTGCATGCATCCAGTGATATGTTAGAGCCATTTGTTAAATTTTCATACATTTTTCGAGTTGGTTGTACAAATTTTTTTTTCTTCTTCTTAAACTTTCTGTAGACTCTCAAGAGTCTGTTACTGCAGGATTGTCCTCTGATGCTGAGCTCCAGCTATCTCTCCATCGTTTCGGGGGTCTCCATGGTGGACGCCGTCCATCCGGCACCCCATGCAGAGCTATGTATGGAATTCTTGTGGAATTCATTCTCTGTACATGTTGGTACCAGTATCGTCGACGCTGTCGTCCCCATCTGACCACATCTTGGACCTCACAGACCTCTCGGATTGTGGTGTTCCTTACACGATCACGCAAACTCTTCCCAGCAATAGCGCGCAGAGTTCTCATTTCCGTTGTCCTTAGCATACTTTTTGTCCTGACAGTGTCTGCCCTCGCTTCGATGCCATATATGAGGAAAGGTCGCATTTTCGAAAATCGATTTTAATTTAATGTTCGTAATTAGTATTAATTCATAGTGAATCTTGGCCTATTTAAAGATACATACAAATCATACAATACATTAGAAAGTCAGTATAATGAAAATTAGGAATTAAAACGTCAGTTTAGAGAAAAACAATTGTTCAATTTATAAAAAAACGATTCGATTTGTAAAAAAAAAACGATTTTACCCCATCCCTTTGTGACATGACGTTTTAAACGTCGCACGGTTCATCCTAGACTCTCTGAAGTATAGCAGGAATTGAACCCACAATTGTTGCCATGATAGCCATCTTCATGTTTCAGTGTCGGATAAATGAAATGAACTAAAAGTATCCTCACCAACGCAAGCTTCAGTCGCCAGGAGATATTTATCTGGGAAGGCTTCGTGAGTTCTATCTGTAGATGAGGGCCCAATCAGCTCATTCCAATACCAGTGTACAGCTATTCCATCGATGTACTGCATTGTATCATTGTTTTCAGCCAGCTATGTAGAAGAAAATTCAAAGTAAATATAGGTTGAGATGAATACAATACAAAGTAAATATAGGTTGAAATGAATACAATACAAAGTAAATATAGGTTGAGATGAATACAATACAAAGTAAATATAGGTTGAGATGAATACAATACAAAGTAAATATAGATTGAGATGAATACAAAACAAAGTAAATATAGGTTGAGATGAATACAATACAAAGTAAATATAGATTGAGATGAATACAAAACAAAGTAAATATAGGTTGAGATGAATACAATACAAAGTAAATATAGATTGAGATGAATACAAAACAAAGTAAATATAGGTTGAGATGAATACAATACAAAGTAAATATAGGTTGAGATGAATACAAACAAGGAGAATCTTGTACGAGGATATGGCTGGATTCTTACTTTACTACGATTATACCATTAGCTGCCTTTGGATTGGATTGACTATGAGTTGACCGTAGCTTACTCACAGCATGACAGGGGCTGCATACAATTTATTTTTCAATAGAATGGTATGCAAAGAAAGTGTAATACAATACAACACTTCCTCTTGATGTAGATCTTGGATCTATTGTTGTGAAAATTATAAATAATTATTATAATTAAGAGGACAATTTATAAATCTCTTTCGAGAGCAAACTTTTTTTAAGGGCATTGTACCTCAGAATTTGAATCCACTGTTATTGACAGATAAAAAATATTACGAAATAAATGTACATGAGTTGAGTAGTACAGGAAGGCAGTGGGTGTGGCCATTAGATTAGGCACTTCCCCGTATCCATTGAAATATGCTCAGAAAAACATATTTGGTAAGAAAACTGCAGAAGACTTACCAAGGAACAGAAGACTTACCTAGATAACTACAAAAGAAACCTTCGTAGATCTTAGATAGTAGCATATTCGACTTTAGGTGGAGTTTAGAGTATGTGTGAAGTGCTCATACACCAAACCTTGATAAGACCCCCAAAAATGACTGCCACCAAGTGCCTCTCAAAGATATGCTCATTCTTTGGAGACAGAGCGTTAGTATTCTCTTACCTTTATAACAAGAAGGCAGCCTTCCTGATGGTATACGTAAGTTTGTTTGATTCAACAAAAAATATACATAAAACTGAAAATTTAATTATTTGTCACAATGAGATTTGACCTGTAATTATTTCATCTGTGTAAGTATAATATCCTAAATGAATCAATTGTAAAATCATTCAGCATAGATAACTTTACTAATAACCACACTTTCGTTGTATACAGTACAACCTGGTGGGTTATTGTCATGCGAAAATCTCTCTCAACTAACCTGAAAGATACTGTTATTATCGAAAACTAAAGAAGTAAAAAAAAAATATATACCCATTCAATCCACCAAGGAAGGCTGAATCTTTGGTCATCCAAAGCTAGAATATTGATATGAGAAAATTCCGGATTATTTTTAATTGTGGGTCCCAAATTTTTCGCCACCCACTGAGCCTGGAAAAATAAACAAGTATTTAATATTATTTTGTATAAAATTTTGTATCAAATAGAGTTGTATGGTTGATAGATAAAGTATAACAAGGACATTGTCCATCGCCAACACCTGTCTCCATCCCTCTCAGTCCTCGGCCATGTCGAATGCAGCGCTTAAAGAGAATCCTGTTAACTTCTTTATTTAATCCATCCATTTCATATGACATTTCATAGAAACTGCTGAAATGCTCATGCTAAGATGGTCAGCTGGTGTGTCCCTAAGAGACAAAATAAAAAGCTCACGCATTCGTGGAAGCCTGGGTGTTACAGACATCAACAGTAAGATGGAGGAGAGGCGATTGAGATGGTATGGGCACGTTGGACGCAGAGCACCCGATCACATTATGAACCAGGCAATCTCCATGGATCCTCCTTGAATAACAACCAGAGGAAGACCAAATAATTTATGGGTGGTGCAAAAAGATAACCTGATGCAGAGGCACGGCCTGGGGGACGTAGTCCGGGACAGAAGAGCATACAGCCTAAAGACGAGGAGAGCTGACCCCAACAGTCTTCGCAGACAATGAGTTGGGATGGAGCCAAGGAGAAGATTTGATATGACACCTTCCCTTTGCTCACCTTCCCTCAACTGTCTCCGTAATCACCAGCTTCTTCAAACTTTCATGATTCTTTTTAACAACGTACCCAAATTACTTTTTTATATACATAAATTCGATTGCCTAATCAACCCTCAGCAATTTTATTAAAAATATAACACACCTGTTCAGAAGGCATCCATCCAAGTGAATTGAAAGCCATTACTGGAATGATTCCATTGCTTGGCTCGTTTCCTGTTGAAATTGCCCAAAACTCTATTCCATTCTCCTTGTATTTCTGTAGAAACCTAAAA
This sequence comes from Odontocerum albicorne, assembly GCA_949825065.1. Classification (NCBI taxonomy): domain Eukaryota; kingdom Metazoa; phylum Arthropoda; class Insecta; order Trichoptera; family Odontoceridae; genus Odontocerum; species Odontocerum albicorne. The sequence continues at coordinate 31,898,190 of OX463856.1, forward strand.
ATTTAATTAACAGGTTTATTATATTTATGACATTTGGAAGATGAAATGAAAGTGAATAAAACAGGTACAGTAGATCGCCGATTATCCAGGGCTCAATTATCCATAAGTTGGATTAACCTTGGACTTCTAGTACAATTTTTTTTAGTAATCCTGAATAACATTTTTAGTAATCCTGAATAACATTTTTAGTAATCCTGAATAACATTTTTAGTAATCCTGAATAACATTTTTAGTAATCCTGAATAACATTTTTTCTCAAAATTTTAATGTGGAAATTAACGTGTTCCTTGCGGGAAGCACAAACGCCTGTGATCTGATCTGAAGCATTCCTTTGTGTATTTTACGTAATGTTTAGTTTATCTCCTTTATTTAATGAGTCTCCTTAGGAGTAATGATTATTATTTATTATCAGAAAATTACTTGAATGTCATGTTTACTTGGTGTTGTAATAAAATATCAGTGGTTCTAAACAAAATACGCGTTTAAACTTAGAAATTAAAAAACGCCGAAATTGTGCCGCGCACAGGATTCGTGGAATTTGATTTTTAACGCAGTGTACAGGTTAATTATAAGGTAAGGTCCTAAATTATTATTAAATCTATGGTTTACATTACACCGATTCACTAACATTAATAAGTTAGCGGTCTTTGCCCGCATCCATGCCGCTACGAAAACATGTGGATCCAGGGTGTCCCAATGTAATTGCTGCAGTATGATACTGGCGTTTAATGGCTGTATCTGTCAAAACATTGAGAAAACTAGTTCGTGTACTCATCTTGCGTAAAAACATTTATGTACCATTTCAACTGTTAAAATGTTTAACTAAATAATAACTTCATTTGGATTAACTGTGTTTTACAATTAGTCAGTCCCTCAAGTGGGGACACTGGAGTCCTGATAATTTAAAAACATGGTTAACCCAAATTATGTTTTTATTGAGCTAAACTTCTGTATCATACTGCGGTAATTACATTAGAAAGCCCAGAATGCACATATTTTCGAGTCTGAGCGGACATGGGGAAACACCGCCAACTGAATAACGTTAGTGATATAATGTGAACCATAGATTTTATAACAGTTTCGAAATAGAAAATTTTGTGAATTTTTTTTTTCAGGATTAACAATGAACAGGCTTTACTTCAGAGGACCATGATTAATTCGATTCATGGATAATTGACGCTCTCTGATAATCGACGCTCTGCTGTAATTATGAAATATATTTACTTGAGGTGGTAATCAGCCCATGTCTGATAATATTCCTTCAGCAGACGAGACTCTCCCCCAAACTCATTATTGTTCTTCATCCAAATTGGAGGAGACCATGCTGCTGTGACCAGTAACAGTTCTTCACTTCCTGTGTCCATAGCTTTCTGGATGATGGGAATCTAAGATAATCATTTAAAGATGTTTAATAAATGTGTAACAAACACTTGAAACATGTGGAATTGATAATGAACCATTAAAGTTTATTTTACAATCAATCCATCCTGTTATGTAGCTCATGACATAGCACCGTGACTCCCACGATAGCCTCTGACGATTCCTCTCCATCCTTCTCTTACTTTCACAGTTCAAAAGGCAGTTGTTAAGGGTAGTTCTGTTGCATCTCTTACTTGGTCAGTCCAATCCATTGGGATTCTTCCTCTTGTGCATTGCCCTTCCATGCTGCTTGTAACCATATGCTTCTCCAAATTGTCACCTTGGCCCAAATGTGTACGAAGATATATTATAACATACCTTTAATAGGAAATCCTCTGATGTCAGTGAGAAGTTGGAAAGCAGCGTGTCATTCTCTGGCTGCATATTGTATGCGTATGGATGGGTGGAGAAGTCACATCCTCCAATAGGGACTCTCCCTACATTGTATTCCAGACCTTTATCACTGTAATAGGATCTAAAATACAAAATAATTAAGATATACGAATTTAGTTATAATTATTATACGAGTACACACCTTTGGTTTCAATTCTTGAACAAAGGGTTAATCAGGAAGCAATACTGGAACGCACCAAATATGGGTGATAATGTTGTTATTTCTTTACGTGCAACGAAGAACTGAAAGTTCTCCTTCTTACTCCAGTGGTTGAAGCCTGAATTACTAGGGCACGTACAATACTGTTTCCCAGCCATGCTTTTTAATATATCCAAATCACTGATGTCTTCATTCTACCATCTTTCAAACATTGACACTCCTAATTTTTTTCTTAGTGTACGGGTTATTCTGCATCTACTTAGTCCCAGTATTGTAATTTTTATGTTGTTTATAGTTAAGGCATTAACGTTGTGGAGGTTTAAAGACATTGTAATTTATTTTTATCAAACACTGTTTATTCCACTTTTTTGTGACGGACAAATCCTCTAATTTATTCTGAAATGGCTAATCATTTATTTATTTATTTAACACTTTTATTGCAATACAATCTGGCGGGCTTATTGCCAGGTGGCAATCTCTTCCAACCAACCAGACAAAAGTAAATGAAGCAAGTTACGTGGTCGCATAAATCATTCAAATGACTATCCATCCCCACGAAATCCATAAACATATACGCGAGAACATGCCCACGAATCCCACAAAGACGGACAATCACCCGAACATTATTTTCCATATAAAGTGAGATATCATCAATCAAAAGGAAAGGAAAGGATGGTGGAGAGGAAAGGAAAAGAAAAATCAGGAATGAAACACGTTATTTTACTGACTAGAAATTAAGAGTTTTTTCAGTCGCTTCTTAAATCATTGTCACCGTGAAAACCATAATTTTTCTATCGATGATGCCAAATTCTTACATATCAGTAGTAACGGAAATAAATTGGACAGATTAGAGGCCCTAGAAATTTCTAAGTCAGTACACCAATCCGAACATCTGTTGAACAGTTATTTCCCAAAAATCTCTCCGCTCTTGGCCGAAATTGTCCCATGCCTCCCTCATCTCTCAGCCCCCAACCGTTGAAGCGTGTTTATCGGTACCAGTTCGAACAGCATTTAATCTTGTTTGCGCTCCCCTGAAGATGAGGTGAAAGCCTTGAAACCGGTAGGGTTATACCGTCACAAAAAAGTGAAATAAACAGTGTTTGATAAAAATAAATTACAATTGTAATTTTTACTACGTTTGATATAGTGCAGTTGTTATATACTATGTTAAGTGGTCTGTTTACCTTGTTCTCTGTCATTAACCTTCTTTCAATGTCCCTGTTAACTTGCCCATAACCAAAACATACAGCTCATATAACAGAAATTATCTACCTGTTCCAATTTCTCTAAGTTAAGTCACTTGCACATACTTTTTAACACATCTCTTTCAATAATATACGCTTTATTTTCTCTACATTCATTTTCAAACCTTTTACTAGACATTTACCATATCCCTTAATAAATATTCATTTTCAATAATCATATAATTGCATACAAAAGTCCACATACATTTATTTCATTCATTCTTATATTATCTCTCTCATCATCTTTGATCAATACACAGTTTAAACTTCATTGCAAATAATAAAATTGTGAAAAATAAATGAAATATAACATACTTGATAAGGTTATCTTGAGATGCTTCACTAAGAGAAAGAATGTTTATACCAGCGGCATCTGTGAAGGAACCTCCAAAACCTTTTATTGTCTGATAGATTTTTTCTCTGTTGACTTCCAAGAATGCTTCATCTAAAATTGTTAATTTAGTTGTTTTAACTTATTACACACATAGACTGTTAACAAGTTAAGTAGAAATACATTGAGGTAAACATTTGCACCCTATTACATCAATTCCCAATATGTAATCCCTCCATTTACACGATTAATTGGTTACAGGAAAAGTGCATAAATGAAAACCGTGTAAATAAAGCCATTAACGTGTTCCTCGCGGGAAGCACAAACACCTGTGATCTGATCTGTAGCATTCCTTCGTGTATTTTACGTAATGTTTAGTTTATCTCCTTTATTTAATGAGTCTCCTTAAGAGTAATGACTATTATTTATTATCAGAAAATTACTTGAATGTCATGTTTACTTGGTGCTGTAATAAAATATCAGTGGTTCTAAACAAAATACGCGTTTAAACTTAGAAATTAAAAAACGCCAAAATTGTGCCGCGCACAGGATTCGTGAAATTTGATTTTTAACGCGGTGTACAGGTTAAGTACTCGTATTATGTAAAATAAATAAATAAAATCTTTTACATATATTCAGATATTCTATTTTTACTTAGTTAAAATGTTTGTTATGTTTTTTAGTTTATACAGTGGAACCTCAGTTGTGGAACTGTTAGATTATTATCGAACACATTGTTTTAATTGGGATCTCAAACATAATTTGATTTTCAAATATACATTTTCAACGACAATGTCTCACTTCAGAAAATTTTAAACGCAGTCAAAAACAAACCTCATTGGACAGGTTTTTAGTGAGACAGAAAAGACAAAGAAATCAGTTTTAATTGATTTGTAGGATTTTTAGGCTTCTGTATTTTGATTAAAAACAATATTAAAATTTGTTTATTTAATTTTTTTTAATTCTCGACCCAGAAACCGAAGTCAAGCTCAGAATTGAAACATCTCGTGCGGCTTTTAATAAAATGAGAAGCGTATTCTGCGATGATAATCTAAACTTGAAACTTCGACAACGGTTAGTCAAATGCTACGTTTGGTCAGTGTTATTATATGGAGTGGAATCATGGACCCTCAAAGTTGGTTGTATGAACCGACAGGAAGCATTCCAAATGTGGATACCCCGGAGAATACTACGGATACCCTGGACGGATATGGTCAGCAACACAAGGGTTATTCAAAGAGCCAAAGTTGATAGAGAGTTGCTGACTAATATTAAAATCCGAAAGGTGTCAAATTTGGGTCATGTACTTAGAGGAGAAAAGTACAAATTACTGCACCTGATCATCTAAGGCAAAATATAGGGTCAAAGAGGTGTTGGCAGGAGGCAAATCTCCTCCTGCCAACACCTCTTTGACCTGATTCTACTGCACCTGATCATCCAAGGCAAGGTGTTGGCAGGAGGTAAATCTCCTGGCATAGCAATATACGTGATTTGACTGGTATAAGGAGCATCGGGGATCCTTTTCGGGCTGCCGGGGACAAAGATGCTTACTCTCAGGTGATAGTTAACGTTGGGGGCACCTGACATGACACTAGGAAGAAGAAGATTTTTTTAAAACAGTCTTTAATTCTTATAATAAAAGTCAATATGGTGGTTGTTTTTGAATATGTTATTTAAATTTTCAGAAAATATGAATTGAAAGATCCTCTTGGCTCAATCAGATATATTTCATCCTTATCGGTATTTAAGAATAAACTAAAGAAGCATTATTTGTCTCAAAATATTCCTCTTCCTTAATTTAATTTCTATTTTTATTTAAATTTATCTTTTATTTAACACTTGCCTTACTGTGCTAAACAATTCCGCCAGCCACTGTGCTGGACGCTCAGCATCCAGTGAAAAATGTATGTTTTAAATTAAAA